>SDVU01000484.1:0-12989 GCA_016256075.1 Dictyocoela muelleri | reverse complement strand
AAAAATTAAATAAAAATCTGTTATACAATTATATGAATTTCTACACGTAAGTAACTATAATAATTGTGTCGCGAGAAACGCGCAACATGCGAAACACGACCACTTTTTTAATTTTCAAATAATTTTTTTTTGTCTATTTTTGTATGCGAGACGCGTTACATCCATTCGAAAATCGTTACATCTCTATCCGAGAAGCCTATAATTATGCGATAAACGCTAGATACAATATTACTAAGCGTTATATTATTATTAACAATTAGCCCATCAACAACTGAGGATTAGTTTTAATCTATTTAATTACGTAATTAATAGCTTTAGTAATAACCTATCAATCGGTTTGCAAAAGGCTACTTAATAGCTTAACCTAGAATCTAAAATATATTTTTTCTAAATATATATATTTATTATTTCAAAATCCATGAAAATGCGGTTCAGAATATTTTAAAAAATATAGCTAAAATAACGATTTTTATTATACACAATAAAATTTACAATAAAAAAATTCAATTTGAATATAGATAACCTTTTATAATTAGAATAATTATATTTTTTTTATATTTTTTTCATAATTCAATCTGTGATTGCCAAACTTTTCATTAAAAAATTAATAAAATATTGATTTAAAATTTTAAAATATTTACCAGACAATAGTGTAGCGAGGCGCATGTAGCTTGCTTCAATGTCTATAATACATGTTCACTAAAAAAAAAGTTATTCTAAAAACATAAATTACAGATTTATATAAACTTAATTCTAAAAAAATTAAATAAAAATTAAAAATAAAAAAAATTAAAAATTAAAAAAAACTATAATTAATAAAATTAAAAAATATAAAATTTTGATACAAAAAGAAAATTGTAAATAAAAAATTAAATGTGTATTATTTTTTTATTTTCTGTCACTTTTGGCATGTCGCGCGCTTAGCGCGCAACAATTATTATGCGATATTCCCTAGTTTTCTAACGGAAATTGAATGGGGTATATATAAATATTTATTTATCGATTAAAAAGTACTTGTGATATCATTTAACAACAGATATTTAGCATATTAGCTATTTTTCGGAATCATATAGTGAAATCTTTAAATGAAACTTTTGATGGATGACAAGTTTACTCCTAAATAAAAAACTTGTTCAAATGAATTAATAAGTCGATTTTAGATAGGATGAATAATTTTTAAGCATATTTAATAATTAAAAATCGTTTTATACATAGGATATAATTTTTAATTGAATATATCGTTTATCATATATAGAGTGTATGTTTCAAATATAACTACTTTTCACAGACATATATATGTAAATAAAATGTATTTTATATTTAAGGTTATAACATAATCGTTGTACTTTTTTCTTTTCTTTGAAACTTTTGACAAATAAAAATCTAATAACTTATAAAAAAGTTATATATCCCAGTTTATCTGTTTTTCAATATCTAAGAATAAAATTTTATTTTAAGTCTAGAAATATTTGTCTTTAACAATGTATCTTTGCGAATTAGATAAAAAATAATCTTATCTTCCTATTTTGAAAAAAAAACGAATCTACGAATATAAACTACAGATAAATTAATATAGCTAATTATTTAGATAAGATTATTTTAATTTGATCTATAAAAAAAAGTTGTCTTGGTTTATAGTTGATATAAACATTTAGTTTTTATTGTAGTATTCTAGCTAAGCTCATGACTTATTAAATTTAACATATGATTTTTTTTTTATATTTTTGACACATAATGGTACGTTTTCCTTATTTCGTTAAAGCTTTCAAGTCTACTATGTCTACGCGTAAAGAGAACCTATGCAAGAAAACTACCTTTCGGTATTAAAAATTCCATATTAGTTTCTAATATTTAATTTTTTGCTGGTAGATTAAATCAGCTTCGGCAGAGATTTTTATTCATGTAATTAAAATTCATCTAATTAAAAGATTGCCGTTATTAGGCTTATTGTCAGAACTGAATTTCTTTTATTATCGAAAATCCGGTTTATATTCTAGAATTTATATTAAGTAGATAATAATTTAGAGACTTCTCATTTTTTGTCTTAAATTCGTGTATTTTAATAAATTGTTAAATTCATTATTGTATAATATATTGCAATAATATGCAATTAAAATATTCTTATTTTCTTTATTTTGTTCTTATTTAACATGTAATATTCTATAGTAATTATTGTTTAATCAAATTTGAGTGAAAATTTCACATTCCGTAAATTTATGTAAAAATTTAGATTAATAGTAGAGGTTATGTCATTAGTACAGAGAAATAGAACGATGTAACGCCTTATTTTTTGCTAAGGCCTAAAAAATTATACTTAAATATTCGATTTTTTTAATCTAAAAATCAAATTAAAAATATTTTCATATTAATTTTCTTGAAATGAGTACTTTACAAATATGAAAAAAAAATTGTTTTAAACATTATTATGAATTTTTAACAGTTTATGTAACTTAATCATAGAAATTATCATGTGTTAAAATGCAAATGTTAAAATTTTTAAACGTTAATTAAGAAGTCTGTAGTTTTATATTAGCGAATAATCACATTTTTTTGCTGTTATTTAGATTCAGTAAAAAAAAATAGCAAAATATAAAACTTTATTTTATGTATTTTTTTATGACGAAATATAAAATAGTATTGATAATCAGATTAATAGCTTCAGCTTAATTCTAGTCTAAACATATTTTTTTCTATAAAATAATTTTATATATTTTCTGATTTAATACACATTGATAGATAATTATAAAAAAAAGTATTACCTAAAAAAAATTATGTGTAATGTTACTACAAATTTTTCCACTTTACAAATTGTGTCACCCTGTTTTTTTTAATTCAATTTAAAAAAGTTATGAAAAAAAAATTTAATTTGATAAAGAAATTTAATTAATAGTCACATGCAAATTGTCTCTCCTTTTGTAATACAATTTTACTCTTAAAAAAATAAAATTTTAAATTTAAAAATTGAAAAATTTTAAAGTATGTAGCTTGTTGCTAATTGTGTCACTTTTTTTTTTAAAAAAATAAAAATATTCTTATAGGAATATTAGTTTATATTTAATAATATAAAAAAATATTATAAAATTTTTAAGAAGTAAGGTTTATCCAGAAGGAATGGATAAAAAAGAAAAGTGAATATTCAAAGATTGTGATCAAAATTTAAAGTTATTATAAGTAAACTTTTTTTTATAAATTTAATGGTTCATATAAAAGATTTATATGTAAATATAAAAACAATCAAATAAAACAAATAATATCTGCTTTACCTTCACTTGACCATTTAGACCTAGAAGGACTTATGAATGAATATTTCATACATATTGTGGAATTTTCTATATAAATGTTATCACAGATTTCTAACTGTGAAAATTGTATGCGTGAAAGACGACTGTAAATGATAATTCCGTTACACCTATCATACCCTAATATCAGATAGAAAGAAAAATTATCGACACTTTGATATAAGCTCTTATTAAGATCATAATGAAAAAATATAATTATATTTTCTCTTTTATCGATAATTTTAACAATTTTTATAGTCATATTTAGCAAAAAAAAGACTAAATCACTTTTCGAAGATTTTAAGAATCCAAGATTACAAAGAGGAAGCTGGGATATCTTTAACATAGATAATATTTTTAAAATTTATAAATTATTCAGTCAACGGTAGATTTAATAATTCTATGATAAGAGTCATACATGGAAGACTTTATCATCTATAATCAATAGGTCAAATCGAAAAATTCAAAAGAACTTTAAAAGAAAGGCTTTGAAAAACTATGTTCCTTCATCATTTTGATCTGTTGTACTATTTACATAAACTAGTTTATGAGTATATAATTAGTCGCAATCAGCTGCAAAAATTAAAACCTTTTTTTTCCATCTAAAAGATTTAAGAATGCGTGTAGTAATATTTCTAATAATGATATTTCAGAAATTAATATACATATAAGATTTTTGAACTACGTTAATTTGTACAGAAGAGAATATGATATTCGTCAGCGTGATATAATACATGTTTAACCTAAGGTAATGTTGTAAAACCATATAATTTATCATATTTTAATAACTATTCTGGAAGCTTCTTATTTAGAGGCTTATTCGTTTTTTTATATATTAAAAGAAGAAATTGTCAAATACGAAACGAATGAACATTTGAAATTATAAATACTAGTTTTAATTGTTTAAAAAAAATCATTTAAATTATAATAAAAATTGAACTTAATATATAAAACTATTTAATTAGAATTTCTAATATTTAAAATTGAAATATAATAATTTTATTTTTTTATATAAATTTTAATTAGAAAAAAATATACACAATTTACAGCAAGCTAAATACTTTGAAATTTTAAATTATAAAATTTTTTATTTTTATTTTTTTAAGTAAATTTTTTTACTAAAAGGTGTCTCAATTTGTAGCGAAGCCATTAATGTAATTTCATTATTAAATTTAAAAGCTATTTTCAATGCATTTAAATTAAATTTAATAAAGGGTGACTCAAAATGTAAAATGATACAATTCGTTGTAACATGACAAACAAAAATTGAATAAAAATGATGTAAAGTCTAATGTTCAATCTATCACGTGAGTTTTTCAATTAATAAAAATTAATCATTTATGCTAAAAATAATAAATCTTGTTTTGTTTTCATGTTTATAACCAAATTTTCTAGAAAAAAAACTTATTTTTATCACCTTTTGATAACGTAAATATCATTTAAAATTTAAAAGCTTAATAGTTATTTTCATTTATGTTTATTTCTATTGTATCTTTTATATCTTTATGTTAATCATATTATCTGTTATAAACTCTTAATTATTAGAAAAAAATAACAAACGCTTTAAATAGATTTGCAATTTTAAATAAAAAATTAATCATCAGAACCATTTTACGTTTTTTACGTTTTTTTCCTTTTTTTTTCATTAGTACATGGGTGGGAAAACAGCTGACCGCGGACCAAATGTGACCGCCAGATATTTAGTGTGCCCGCATGCAAATAAAAAATTACCTATATTTGGTATATTATTCAACTTTTATTATAAATAAGCTATTTTTAATTTTATTGAAATTGATTATCAAAATTTTTTTATATGACGATAAAAAAAAGTTTGATATAAGGTTTTTTCGAGTGACGAGAAAACTTTCATAGGGGGCTTATTAAAAACCGAAAGAATATGAGACTTCGCATAACTTACTACTATGGTAGGGATATTGTTATTTTAACATATCTCACAAAATTATTATATTAGTACTTTGTCCTAATATGTGTTTTTATGATATTATTTTTCAATATAATATTTTCTGATAGTATAAAGTAAATTAAAGCTTAAATATTATTTCAGTTTTTTGTAAGCTCAAATATATGAATGTTTTTCTGTGCCCCCAATAATAACCTAGCCCAAGAATTTTTATATGTGCGGTTCACCATATACTTTAATTCTTTAAATATAGCCCGCAACTAAAAAAGCTTGCCACCCTGCATTAGTACAGGATCGCGTGTGTAATTTTATAAATTTTATATTCTTTCAGAATACCTTACACGGGTATTTTCCAGTTTCTAACATATTATTGTCATTGCAACTCTACATTTCTGCATGATTATGAATATTTTCTGTATTTGTAAATTTTGTTTCTTTACGTTTTTAATTTTAGAAAAATACAAGTTGAAAATATCTAAGATATGTAACTGATTTAATTTATACATTTGTTTGAGCCGACTACGGATATTTCTTAGAATGAACATAAGTTTTCTCGCCTATGAGCATAAAAAGAAATGGAAAATTTCATATTTTCTATATATTACATACTGACAACATCTATAGCTGCCAACCCGGAGAGTTGTCTTCAACCATAGTCTATTACCTTTGGTTCCTGGGTTTACAATAGTACCTCACTTCCTAAGCTACCCAGAAGCCCAGCTGTATACGCGATATTCGTTTTATCAATGACTCGGCAGGATAAAGGTAATTAGTGGCTTTTTCATTTTATTTTATTTATCACTACTTTTTGCCGAGTGCGTCACCGCACTCATCCCACACCTAGGAGAGCCCCTTCTGCTTCATAGTCATATTAGACCAAGTATTAATCAGCTATACCACACTGGAACAACTGTATATTAATACTATATTTCTATAGTTTTTGACCGCTTAATGTCATTCCCTCATTATTTATTAAAGAGTGACGTCAGCGGGATTCGAACCACGATACTTAAATTTTTCATTCAAGAGTGTTAACCACTGAGCTATCTGGCTTTATATCATTCTTACTCTTTACATTGTTTCCACTTATTTATTTATTTTTTTTAATTTCATTATGATTTTTATGCTTAATATTTTTAAAAATTTAAGAAATCAGTTTTAATTCTACAGAGATATAGTCAACCCCTACATTTAGAAAATCGCCATCTGTAAGAGGAAATATTATTATCATAATTGAAGATAAATCGATATTTACGCTTATTTAAAATAAGAATCATATAATTTCTTCTTACAGGTGGCGATTTTCTAAAAAGTAGGGGTGGCTATGTTGTTTTAAAACCCAAAAGTTTGGTTATTAATAATATGTTGTGCACCCAGCGCGGGTGATGTTAAAAAATAATTTAAAAATGGACACTGTATCGACCTCGGTAAACATGTTAACAACTAAATGTTATACACACTTGACGAAATGATTAAAAATAAAATTTAAAAATTAATATAAATATTTTTTAGTGAATTAAAATTTATGTGCTATTTAATTTTAAAAAATTTACAAATATGAATCAGTACAAATAATATGTAATATAAAGGGAAAACATCGACTATAGGGTCACGTAATCTAACGGGTTGGGACTTGAAAAAATGACCTTATAAAAAGTCTAAAAACGAAAAATATACATAAAATCCTTTTGCTAATTATAAATCCTAGAAAGATTTTATATAAAAAAATATTTATTTCATACTAGTAAAAAACTACCAAAAACGGAAAAAAAAATTAAACACAAAAAAATATTCTGATTTATACCCAGAAAGAAAGTTTTAGGATGTTTTGCAGTTATACTTTTTTTTCTGTTTTTTTTTGGTTCCTAAACCGTTGGAGTGCCTGTTTATGAAAGTGAAAAAATAAAATCCAGACATGTAAGATAAAAAATTTAAATTTGGAATTATTTTTGTTTATCTCATATGCCAAATTAAGTATTTGTTAATAATTTAAAAATTGATTCATTAATAAAAAAAATATTCATATCAATTTTTTAATCTTGAATCATTCTGTCGTGTGTGTATAAAGTTTAGTTGTGGCATGATTAAAGAGGTTTTATTCTATCATGCTCATTTTTTTATTATATTTTAAAATATTGCGCGACATAATGTCTTTAAGTTTATTATACATTACTATTTTAATATTCTTTACCTATGCTTTTAGCAAAATAACGATGATGGTATTACCATCATCAATCATCATTTTGTTCTTAAATTTATCAATCAGAAGAAAAAATTGGTAACAATATTTTTTACCAAATTAAGATTCAAAAAATAATGAAATTGAAATAAAATTTTCTTTTTAAAATTTGAATAAACCAGCTAAACTGATTTCAAATAAAATATGATTAGCTAAATAGTTAATCAAATTCTTTTATAAAAAATTTAAAATAAATAATATTTAATCAAAAAATTTAAATGAATAATAACCTAATTTAGAAAACATTAATATACCTTAAAAATTAAATTCAATCAAAATCATTAATAACTTGAAATTTTAAATAACTCGGACAACAACTCTACCATTATCTTTCAAAATTAATTTTTCTTGTTTAACCAGCATTCCAATTGTTTTATCAATCAAATTTGGATCATACTTTAATTCTAACAGACGACTGAACTTACAAGCTGTTCCGATAGGTAAAATTTTAAAAATTTGATCAGAAACTTCACTTATTTTTTGAATAATGTCTGATCTAACCATGCCTTCGAGGTAATAGCCCAAGTTAACGGCCTCCATTGTGCTTTTTTTAAACAATCTTATCGCCTCATCAACATGTGCTGGTAAAACTTCATGATTTAATTCCATTCTGGCTAAAGATTCGCTTAATCTGATTATGGCTTCAAGTTGACGGACTGTAATTGGTATTGGACTTTTCTCATTCAATGTCGATTCATGTCGTCTTATGAGCTCACGTGTATTGACGTAAAAGTTTGAAAGTTTTTCTTTTGCCTCTTCTCCAAGGCACGGATTTATTCTTTTTGCAAATTGAATGTATCGCCTGAGAATAGGAATTTCAATTTCACCTTTCTTGATATCTTCATTCTGTTTATGGATGTTTAAAACGTGTGTTGCTATTCGCTTGTCATCCTCGAAATTTACTTCGTCCTTCATGATGAAAATGCAGTCGAATCGAGACAAAATTGTTGTTCCAAATTCGATATTCTCTGAAGGACTCCTGTAATCATCATACCTTCCAAAAACTGGATTTGCTGCTGCTAAAATTGCAGTTCGGGTGTTCAAAACAGTTGTAATTCCAGCCTTTGCTATTGAAATTGTTTGTTGTTCCATTGCCTCGTGAATGGCTACGCGATCAACATCATTCATTTTATCAAACTCATCTATGCAACAAACACCTCCGTCGGCTAACACTAGAGCACCTCCCTCTAAATAAAATTGATTATTATGGTCTTTGATGACTGAAGCTGTTAGACCCGCAGCTGAACTTCCCTTCCCACTTGTATAGACGGCAACTGGTGCAACTTTTTCAACAAATTTCAAAATCTGACTTTTGGCCATACCAGGATCACCCAGGAGTAGAACATTAATGTCTCCTCGGTTGTAAATATTGCCTTTTCGTCGTCTAGTTCCTCCAAATAACATACACCCAATCGTTTTCTTTATGTCTTCATGACCATGAATCGATGGTGCAATGCTGTTGGCAATCTTTTTGTAAATTCCTTTAGACATTTTTTTGAACATTTCTTCTTCTTCTTCAGTGAATGCCGATGTATTTCTCTTTACGTCAGTCTCAATTCCTATTGCTTTAATGAATGGCTGACTCCCTTTCTTTCCGTTCTTGACTAACAAAATCCCCGTTATCTCAACTTTTGTACCTGGAACAACACGATTAACCATTTTATTTTCAAGCAACACACTAAAGTGCCTTGGCATTTCACCAACCGGAATATCTTCAAAACATTCCTGAATCTTCGCATACTGACTGTCTACCAAAATACACCTCTCAGGAATAGTAATAAAGGGATCGATTCCACATTCTGATTTACAACTACGAGGTATCGTATCTTGAACCATTCTTGTTTCCATACAATTCCTACAACTCACACAAATAACTTTAGGTTTTGAATAAACATCACTACAACTAACAATAATACCACGTGTACGTACAATTTTGTTAAAACAATTCATTTCTCGCAAACTTAGGAACTCACCTGTACTGAATATTTCAAGATCACAATAGTCTTGGAATATCTCTAACACCTTTTCAGGCCTTTTCAAAAATTCATCATAAAGATTTTGATCAAATGAGCTGAGATGCTCGAGATTTAATCGGATTTTTTGGTTCATAATTGGTCTGTAAATGTAATTTTCACCAATTCTGAAAGATTTTATGAAGTTTTCAAAGCTGCTCTTTATTTTTTCAGAGTTAAAAAGTGTTTCATTGGTAATGAGATCGATTGATCTTATTTCTGAAGCATCCATGGGGGTGTTATAAATGATAAGTTTATTTTAGATCGATTTGAAGAGGTGATGAAAAAAGTATCAAATTAAATTGATAAATTGAATTGATAAGTTTATTTAAATTGATAAGTTTATTTAAATTGATAAGTTAAATTGAATTGATAAGTTAAATTGATATGTTAAGTTAATTGAATTGTTAAATTAAATTAAACTGATAAGTTAAATTGAATTGATAAGTTAAATTAAATTGATAAGTTAATTGAATTGATAAGTTAAATTAAATTGATAAGTTAATTGAATTGATAAGTTAAATTAAATTGATAAGTTAAATTAAATCGATAAGTTAAATTAAATTGATAAGTTAAATTAAATTGATAAGTTAATTGAATTGATAAGTTAAATTGAATTGATAAGTTAATTGAATCGATAAGTTAAATTAAATTGATAAGTTAAATTGAATTGATAAGTTAAATTGAATTGATAAGTTAAATTGAATTGATAAGTTAAATTGAATTGATAAATTGAATTGATAAGTTAAATTGATAAGTTAAATTGAATTGATAAGTTAAATTGAATTGATAAGTTTATTTAAATGATAAATTAAATTTATATGATAAATTGAATTGATAAATTTTTGGAATGATGAAAATTTCTCAAATAAATGGAATTTCAGTGATAGATAATAATATTAAATTAAAATTTGAATTATGAATTTTGATTTTGAAATTTCTCTTGAAAAATAATCAAAGACTTTAAAGTATTGTATTTATTAAATACTGATAATATCCATAATTTTAAGCCCGGTGAGTTATTTTCTATCATAGCCTTTAGAACTTTGGATCTGGTGTTCAAGTTAACGTCACTTCTAAGCTACCTAGTAGCCCAGTTGTATACGCGATCTTCGTTTTATCAATGACTCAGCAGGATACAGGTAATAGTGGCTTTTCATGAATTTTTATTTTTCACTACTTTTTGCCGAGATGCGTCGCCGCACTCATCTCCACACCTAATAGAGCCCCTTCTGCTTCACTATAAAAGATTTGAGTATATTTTAATAAGCTATACTAGAATAGAGCAACTGTACATTAATACTATAGTTCTATAGTTTTTGCCTAGTTAATGTCTCTCTAATTATTTATTCAAGTGGCTTTAAAAGATTAGAACCTCTATACTCAAATTTTACATTCAAGAGTGTCATATACTGTAGCAACAGTATAACAACAACCAATCCCTATTATATCCATGTATTAAAATTAACCTATAATTCTATTTTTACTATCAAGTAAGTGTTTCGAATAAAGTAAAAAAGGGGTTATAAAAAATAAAAAATTATGAAAAACGCAACCAAAAAACAAATAGCTCATCCATACAAACGGCGTCGAGGTAAAAGACGATGTATGCCGATGAATACATGGTAGTATTAATAGGGGTTTGAATGGTAACGCAATAAAAATATTTACATCATATTTTAGAAATGGTTATCAACTAGAGTTAATCAAATCAAAGAGTGTTAACAACTGAGCTATCTGGCCCAATACATTTGTTCCAAAAAAATAATCTATTTGAAAGGCATTTTGGGGCTTGTTTAGAAAGATGCCTACCATGAGGTAGGCATCTTTCTAAACAAAAGCAATTTTTCAAAATTTAATTAATGACCCATATTAATTTAAAATTAATGGATAAAATATTTTTAAATCGTGGTGACATGATTTAATAAATCTTATAAAATATTTTTAAATCGTGATGACATGATTTAATAAATCTTAAGATATTATCAGCCACAAAAAGATGTTTAAAATGGATTACACATTTTTTTTTAATAAATTATAAATTTACAATGCTAAATACTGATGTTCTCGTAAGTTTTGTCAATTTAGGCAAAATTTAAAAATTAGAAATTTTGGCGTATTTTCATTACATTTACTCTTTAATGGCAGATATTAATTATAAGCAACTTAATCCATTTTATAATTTATCAAATGCCACAATAATGAAATTATATTATAAATCAATATGCAAAAAATTAATTTAAAACATAAGTTTATAAATAACATTTTTGGTTTTTTTAGCACTTGATGGCACACATACTAACAATATTAGAAGTTTCTGGACGAATTTTAATATTAAAACAATAAAATGGTGTTAAAAGATGTAATTTAGATAGTTGAAAAGTTAAATAAATTTAAAAGAAAAGTATATTTTATTTTATTAGGAGACGAATTTAAAGATATTGTGTTGACTGCATTTTCTTTCAAAAATGTCAAGACTATTGAAAATATAAATTTAATCAATGTCAAAAATGGATTGAAACATTTTATGAATCTAGAATCCTCGAAAGACAGAAATTTGTCTCTCAGAACACGTGACAGAAACTTGATAAAAAAGCATTTAGGGATGCAAGATGTATGCCCGATGGTAATGATGAAGAGGAGGAATAGATATGGAAACGAAGTTAAGTACAAAAAGTGTTCATTAATTAAAATTGTTTGGAAGTAAATTGTAAATCCATAATTATAAATCACCTAAGATAGGTGACAGCTTTTTAAACTAACGCAATATGTTTATGGATATTTTAATAAACCGATCCCGATAAACGAAAAAGTCGTTCTTCCGGAAAATGACAAAATTTTTCATCAAAAAAACGACAAAACTCAAATATCAATATTGAAATTACAAATTGTAAAAGAGAAGAATATTGATAAATAAAGTTTATATTTATAATGAACATAAAATACTTGTTAATTTTATTTATTGGCAATGTATTAGTCATAAATTCTGTAGTATAATTAATACATTTATTTATGTCATGTTGTTTTAATTACAAAATTACACGAAATTATTTAATAAAAGTTAGGAATAACAATTTTTTTCAAAAAATTATTTATAAAAAATTAAATATCTTGAATTACTTCTGGTTTTTTATTTATACAAGATTTAAGGTCTTTATTACAAAAAAATATTTGCGGGCTTTCTTTACAGTTTGACCAATAAAACATTTTAAAATGTTTAATCAGACAAATTAGAAATATTGTGAAATTTTTAATTTACGTTGTTAAATTTTTTTGTTAATTTGTTTAAAAAGAAAATGATAAGTAATAATATTATTTTTTAATAGTGTAAATTTAGAAGTACTTTAAAAATCAAAATATAATTATGTGATAAAAATTCCAAAGTACTTACTTTTCAATTATAGCCGTTATTATTACTATGGATTTTATAAAATATGGAGTAAATATTTAATATTTACAGTCCATTTCATTATTATAGACCCATCATTTCATTATTATAGACCCATTATTTCATTATTATAGACCCATCATTTCATTAT
>SDVU01000483.1:0-12996 GCA_016256075.1 Dictyocoela muelleri | reverse complement strand
AGCTGATTAAGACTTGGTCTAATATGACAATGAAGCAGAAGGGACTCTCCTAGGTGTGGGGATGAGTGCGGCGACGCTCTCGGCAAAAAGTAGTGATAAATAAAATATCATGAAAAAGCCTCTAATTACCTGTATCCAGCCGAGTCATTGATAAAACGAAAATCGCGTATACAGCTGTGCTTCTGGGTAGCTTTGACTGACGTATTATTGGAACACCAGGAACCAAAGGTCATAAGACTATGGTTGGAGACAACTCTCCGGGTTGGCAACCATGGATGTTGTCAGCATGTAATATAAAATATATACCTATAACAACTTTTAAAGACGAACTATATATATTATTATCAGTTTTTCTAAGCTCATCTGTATACATACTTTTGGCGCCTTATAGGATATAGAGTATAGAGTCGTCTATTAGTGTATTTTCAGCATATTTCTAATAAATTTTAAAAAAGCACTGTTTAAAGCTTATATAAAAATGTTCTAAGCTGAAAACACCTCTATCATGTCTTACTAAATATTAAAAATAGTGTAAAGGATCCTATTTCTAAAAAAATAAAAAAAATTTCCATTTAAAAACTTTTTTAAACCATCTGAGATGAAATCTGCCATTTAAAATAGATTAGGCTTCATTAGTATTGTATTTTATGATTTTATTACACATAGTTTAATTAAGCTTATCATAAACAATCTTTAATGAGTTCTTATTCTTATTAAATTTACAAGAGACAACAGGTGAATAATTTTGCGATATAAGCGCCTTTAAAATTTAAAATAAAAGAGTTTTACAAAAATGGCGAGTTTGCTGATTTTTGTTAATAATGACGGGTAAAATGCCAATCTTTTCATTTTGACGAGCTTTATTCATTATTTTAAGTTTTAATTCTATACGCATATTTATTTTAAATATTCTATTTCCGCGAATCAACATAATTGAGACGACAGGTTTGGTTATTAATAGACTGTTACATAAGTAAAAAATTAAAAGTAAGTTTTTTTTATAAATGAGTAAAGTATAGAAGAAAATACAAATTTAATAAAGAGATGTTTAACAAAAATACTTTAGAAATTCTTATAATTTTTAACATGAATATTCCTCTCAAAAATCCGCAATAAAAAATTATCTAATACTCACTCATTTCTCTCTAAGCATGGCACTATCAAACTTATACTTTTCATTGACTTTTAAAATAATCAAAAAAAGGGTTTTAATTAATTAAACAAAAATGTTTTTAAATAAATATTTTAGATTTAGAGTGATTATTAAAATTTTTAATTACAATAAAAAAGACCCATGGAAAGCATGATGATAATAATTGACAACACCATGTACATGCAGAATCAAGATTATACACCAAACAGATACGTTCCACAAACAGAAATAATAACATCTATAATTAAAAAAATGTTGTCTAGTGAATTTGACAATACATTAGGAATTGTACCAATTGCATTACCTCATCCGAATTACACAGTGACACCGACACATTCAAAAAATAATATCTTGAGTTTTTTATCTAAATTGCCCCTCAGTCCAAATCACGATCTTTTAAAGCCTTTGAATTGGCACATATTTCAAATATGCATAGGAACAAACAAAAAAAGAGTATTCTTGCATTTATTGGAAGTCCTGTTGATGTTGATTGTGATGATACTCTTCGGAAATGCATTGATAAGATTTTAGAGGCGATTGAAGATGGCTTTATTGTCAGTGTTGTTTTTTTTGGAGAGGCTCGTGATTATAGGTATTGGTTTCAGGCAGAAATACAAAGTGATTCTTTTAAATGTGGCGTTGTTAATGAGAATGATGATATGTATTCCGTGGCCATGTCTCTTCTTACTGATTCGGTTGTTGAAGAAGATGATCCAGAATTAGCATTGGCTTTGAAATTGTCGATGGAAGACGCTGAAAGAAAATAAATATCTCTTCGTTTCTTTTGTTGAAAATGATTTTTATAAATTTTCAACAATATCTAGTTAAAAAAATTTTGCGTTTTCTTGTTTTTTAACATTGATCTTTTTATCTGAAACTCAATATATAAGTAATTTTCAAGTTTAATTAATTTATTCTACTTTATCTCGTTTTATCTATGACTTAAAAAATATTAAATAACAACCTTTTTTATCAATTTTTTAGTTCTGGTACTTTTAGGCGAGATGTATTGCTGCACTAATCATTACACTTTTATAAAATTATATGATTAATTTTCATATTTGATTGAGTTTTAATCAGCTATAATACAAAGGAACAAGTATATTGTCCCGTTAGCTAAAATAGGTAAGTTAAATAGATATTTTGAATACATAGATGGTTGGGTTTCCTCCGACTGCCGTCAGAGGCGCAAGAAATGAATAAAAGATTTTACCAAATGTCATATTTATTTAATTCTCATTTCCTTAAATAGTTTATTGTTAAACATTGTGTTTCAAAATAACTCAATAAGCACAATCATAATCACAGTTACAAAATACACCAATGCTAAATATAGGATTTTGACACCAACATATGTATGATATGCAATTCATAAAACATAGATTATATTGTAAATTAGTTTTTATTTATTTGTTTGTAATTGTTGGCACAGCTGCATAGAACTCACTTAATTTTTTTTTAAATACAATTAATACCTAAAGGTGAGTTCTATGCAGAAAAGGTAATAAAAAAAATAAAAAAAATAAACGAACCCTTAAATGATAGAAATTGAAATACAAGAGAACTTCGATTACATTGACAAGATTCTTTATGATATTGAATATATAGTAAACTTCTTAGTCAGCAACAATCTCATTCTTTCTACCTGTTTATGGAAATGTAAAAAGGTAATTAAAATTTAAAAATATAAAAGATATCTCAACGACCACTGTTATGCTTGTACTTCTGCCAACTATAATAAAAGGATTCCTATATTCAAAATCACACCATTTTACTCACCCGAAATTTGAATAACTTACTACATCAGATCATTATTTTCTTTTGTTTTAGGGTTTGATAATTTTCAATCTACTTTCGTAGGTTTTATATATGAGCACACATATATCGAAATTAAAAAAATAGTTATAGTTAAAAAATAAATTAAAACAAATCAAAGGATGTTAGGTGGAGTTGTGAAAAGTATTCAGGTTGATGAAACTGCTATTTGTAGGGGTATGAATATAGAAAAACCTTCATCAACACCGGACGATTTTAAAAATACGCAGTGGATGGTTGGAATGATCGAGAAGTCAGAAGGAACACCATTCATACTTATAATTGTACAGGATAGAACAATAAAGACTATGGAGGAAATCTTTAAAAAACACGTTCATCCGGGTACAATTATTAAGAATAATGCTTATACTTCATATCAAATATCAGTTAAAATTCACAATGTGCTCATGTTATGGTAAACCATTCACAAGGATTTACAAATTCTGATGTAGAACATACTAACCTTATTGAGAATCTTTGGACGCATCTAAAAACTGAATATCGAACCAGAAGGGGAATAATGATCAATAATATGGAAGATTTATTTACTGAATTTTCGTGAAGAAAAATTTATCTTCAAAATAAGACAAGAATTCTTGTCATAAAAACCTTCTTCAGACTTTTAGTAGCTTTTAGTAAAAGAAAATAAATGCATTTAATTTTTTTTCAAAATTTATAAGATTTTTTTATAGTGAGTTCCATGCATTTGTGCCTAATTGTTTTGGTATTGGTAAAGTTTATTTTGGTATATTGGTTTTTGATTATATTGGTTAGTCATTATTGGGAATATATTGTGAATTGGGATTGCTTATATAGTTTACATGAAACATATTTAGATTAACGTAGCGCAAATTAATTGATAATTGGCTCTTAAACATTTATAGTGATATAATGCTTTCGGAAAATGTTTCCCCACAAAATATTGGTCTTATGTTTCTTTTTGATATACATTGATGTGTATTTACTTTATTTATAAGAATTTTGTTGTTATTTGTTTTAAGTATTTTATATGGACTTTCCATAAAAAATTCTTGTATCCCTTATCCGGTTTTTTTTCCCAGAGGTAAAAAATCAGGTTTTTCGACCAGAAAAAAATCCGGTTTTTTTTCGCCCAGAAAATAAAAATCAGGTTTTTTGACTAAAAAATGAAAACTGGTTTTACGACCGGAAGATAAAACATAGATTTTTTACTTTAGAGAGCATTTTTTTGTTTTATAAAATTAAAACAAGTTTCAATACCACATTGGAATAACCGATATTACTCTATGGTTATTGGCCGCTGAAGGACACCTCAATTATTTATAAAATAACAACATCAAAATCAAATCACGGCACTTAAAATTTATAATAAAGAGTTTTTTACCTCATAATATTCATTAATCATTTTAAAAACATAATTTGTATAAAAAATTAAATATTTACAAGAATAATTATTCAGTGAAATTTTTTTAAAATTAAAAAAATCTATATTATTAAAATACAACATTGGCTTTACATATTTGAACTTGTTTAATATAGAAGCAAAGGTATTAATAATAAAAATATAAATATAAATTACCTAATTTATTATAAGATCTTATCAAAACCTATGTAATTTATATATATAATCATAAACAAATTTTTTTTATAATGATTTAAAAAAAAAGTATAAATAATTGTAAAAGTAAATAAAATAATAAATATTATAGCAATCCAGCTATTGAAATTAAATAAAAAATGTCTGGATTTTATAATATCTGGTCGAAAACCCAGATTTTAACTTCTGGTGAAAAACACGAAGAGCCATTTCCTTTATTGAAAAGAATTTTGTTGTTTATTCTTTTGAGTATTTTATATGGACATTTTACTTAAAATCTTGTTTCCTTGCGATTTTATTTTTAATAAATATTGTTTCATTGACTCTTAAATTATATTCTGTTTTTTTATTTGTCCTTTAAGGTTACTAATTAATTTGTCTTTAAATTTAACTTTCAATTCTTCATAATAAATTTTCTGGTTAATTATTTCTTTTGAGCGAAGAATTTGTTGAAATAAATTTCAAAAGGGACCAATTATGTTGTTTCATTTACCAAGATTTTCAGTCTTTTGTAAATTGTTTGAATTATTTCGCTAATATTTGTGTCTAATTTTTTATATCTTAATATTTAATTAGTTGTTTTAATCTTCTTTTCAGCAAATGCGTTATTATTGGATGCATTTAATTTATCTTCTTTGATTTTTGTGTTATAGTTTTCTAATATTTAAGTAATATCTTTCTTGTTGTGGTCGTTTTGTAATTAATAAATTGTAGATTTGTTGAAATTTCAGGGAAAATACATCTTCATTAGAGTCGATCTTACTGGTTTTCGTAGAGTGTAAATTCGCCTATAGGCGAAATATCGCCTTTTTGTCGAAATAAAATCAGGCACCAATTCGCCAAAGAAAACAAATTTAAATACCCTAAATGAATCTAAAATTTTTTAAAAGTCGGCGCAATAAATAAATTATATTATATGAGAATTATATTTATAATTTTAACAAAAAAATTAAAAGTGGAAATAAAAGATGGAGGTGTATTGTGGGAAAATGCATCGTATTTTTAATAACCGATATTTACAACACAATTGTTAAAATGAAATTGCATAATCACGATGTAGACCCTGAAAAGGTTTGAAAAATAAAAAAAAATATGATATTATTCAGAAAATAATACCCTATTATTCAAGAATGCAGTAAATGAACTTTTAAATGATATCAATGATGTAAATTTTCGGACAATTACAAAAGTAAAAATCGCTAAGAGGTATGATTACAAAGAAAGAAATAAAAATATCAAAAGTAAAACCACTCTACCCTTTTTCTTCGAAAACGTAATTTCACCCGGTTTCGTCATAAAAATAGAATTAACTTTGTTATTTTTTGAAGAAAATCAAAATAAATGTGATTTTATAAATAAATTAAAAGGGCTAGTTTCAAAGAAACAAGGTAATAGTACTAAGTCCTGGGCCCTAAATTTTTCATTATTTTTACAAAAAATGGGCAAGAACTGGGTAGTATATATTTCTTTCTGTAAAATCGAAGCATTGTTGCATGTATGTTATGCGTACTTCGAATAAAATTTTATAATTTGCATGGTAAATAGCTTACTGAGACAAATATTGCCATAAATTCGTCTTTTTATGGCACCTTTAGATTTAAAGAACAGTTAGGGTAGCAAAAGAAATCATCTTCTTTAATCATATCTTTGTTTTTTTTGTTTAATATTTTTCATTGATATATTTCGCGGTAATTTCACTTTAATTTTTTTCGACGAAACTGGGAAAAATGCCAGTTCATACGAAATCTGGCGCATCCAATATCAGACAATTACAAAAGTAAAAATCTATAAGAAGAATGATTACAAAGGGGTGAAATAAAAATATAGAAATAAAAGTATCATCACTTGAAGATATTCCAGAATCTTTTAAGTTTTATAAAGTAGAAAGATTTTCAATATATGAACTGGTTTTGATGATACTGATCGAATATTTATATTTTTTTTCGGAATATAAGAAAACTTTGAAGAAAAATATTAGCATAGGTCATATCGATGAAACCTTTAAAGTTGGTCAACAAGGTTATTATACACTTTTAATTATTTAAGGTTAATTCTTAACAAATCACATCTATTTTTTATATTATATTAAAAAATAAAAAATAAAGTACATACTAGACAAAAGTAGGAAAATGTTCTGAATTAGTAAATTTAAATTCCCAAAACATTTTTTTCGATTTTCAAAAATCTTTGCATAATTTAGTAAATTTATTTTTTAAAAATTAAGCCATTTCGTTTTTTTTTCATTTTGTGCAATATTTATACAGAAGACCTTAGAAAAATGGGTTGTCTGAAACATAAAAGAATAATTTAGACCTTAAATTTTTTTTAAAAATATGAATACTTAAATTTTTTTCCCGAAAGCAAAGAAAAAAAATATATAATTTTTGTGAATTATAAATATAAACACCTGAATATAATATTTAAAGATTTTCTGATTTATTTTGAAAAAGTCTATTTATAAATGCAGAAAATATTGATGAAGAGATTATCAATACCCCATAAAATTTTTGAATCTTTATGAAAGAGTAATAAATAATATTCCACGAACTATAAATTGCCTAGAGGCTTGGTATATATGTTTTAATAAAATTCAGAAATATGTCATCTTAATATAGCTAAGCTTATTGATTGCATGCAATAAGCAGAAATTTCCAATAAATTAAAAATTGAACAAAGAAAAATTGTAAAATTTTGGAATTAACAATGTGCAGTTAGAAAAGAAAGTAAAGTTTTTATTTTAGCAGAATATTTCTATTTCCTATCATTGGAGAATTACATTGGTTTAATTTAGAAAATTTGCAATTTTCATAATTAAATTGAGTTTTATGATACTTGATATTACTTTTTTATTTTTAATTAATTATTATTAGTATTTAAATTTAAAAGCGTATATTCGCCTATAAGCGAATTGACGCAGATTTAATTTCGGCGAAAAAAGAGTCTATTCGCCAATAGGCGAAAATATCACTAGCCACTTTTTATTGAATAATAACGTATTGCACTGGAGTATGGCTATATTGAAAGTAGTATTCCATAGTATTTGTTTCTCCCTTCTTGCCGTCTTCTCCTTTAATGGTGTTTACGTATGTCTTCGATCGTAAATATTAATCTTATTTAAAATAGCAGATTGTTTATTATCTTTGTATTTATTAAAGATCTCTCTTGTAATAAATCCCGTTTGTTTATATAGCTTTTTGTGATTAATTTAAATATATTATATTTTAATTAAGACGCGATATAAAACTTTTATTTCTTTAATTTAATTTTAGAAATAAAGTAGTTTCATAATAAAAATACAACATTCTCCTCCCTCGCAAAATTTCAACGATCATAAATTATTTCAAGAATTGAAATTTTTTAGCTTAAACCACGACCTTTTTACCTCTTCTTCAACTATACAAAGCCAATAATACTGCTTATCTCTTTTAGAATTCAAAAATATTTTCTTATAAACCGCCCACCTATTTTTAGCGGAATATTTTTTTCTCTTCTTTTATAATTCAACTTTTTATTTTTATTTTTTCATTATTTATCAATGGATTGTAAAAATTCTGCCAATGTAGATAACATTCCAGAAATTTTCCTAAAAATCTCTTAAAATTTCGTTTTATTCGATTTTCTACCAAATACTTAATATCATAAATATATTTGCCTATATTAAATCTCAGTGCCTCACTTATAATTTTATAGTTATGCTTTCACTTACCCCATTCGAATATGTGCATAATAGGTATTTTAATTTGTGTAATATCTTTTTTTGCAAAAATTTCTTGAAAAAACATCCTACATACTGTTTTCCATTATCAGTAATATTTTTATTATATACCAAATACATTTATCCACATTTTAAATTTTTCAACATTTGTCTCACTCGATATAGAATCAATTAAGTAAATACGCGCAAACCTACTGAAAATATCAGTGAATATAATAAAAAATGCCTTGTTCTTGTTCGTATCATGCTTTAACTCATTTAATGGAAATGATCTATATATATCACTGCTTATTTTTTCAAATGGTTTCTTCGATTCAATACTATTAAGATTTTGTTTTTTATAAAAAACATTATTTTTATTTTCAGAACAGCTTTAACATGATTTTATGATAGTATTAATATTCTTATAAATATCTTTCACATAAAAATAATTTCTGATATTCTGATATAATATCGTAATTCCCGAATGACAACTTATTTCATGTATGAAATTTAAAAATTCATTTCTCAAATCATTGTTTATAATAAATCTATCCTTACTATCTTTATAACAGTTTTTGAAAAACATCATTACTACATTCATCAATTAAATTATCTTTTTTATCAAATTTTAAATATTTTTTTTAAATCTTTTAAATATATCGATCTATCAGGATATTTTTTGGATATTTATAATTCATATTGATAATTGATCAGCTATTACGTTTTCATTCCCATTTATAAACATAAATTTATAATTAAAATCGACATTAATAATTCCCATCGCATTATTCTAGTTGATTTACTATTCATAAATATGCAATTTTTATTATCAGTAAATATTTCTACATAACAGCCCTCTACAATTTCTCTAAAATGCAACATTTATTTAAAGATAGCAATCATTTTTTTTTCAACAACACTATAATTTATTTCTGATTTGGAAAATTTCCGACTATAATGGCTTATTACGCCATTATTTTATAACAATACAGACCCAATTCTAATATAAGATGCATAGCAATGTAAAATGAATTTTTTTGATTAATCTGGAATTTTAAAATAGGCTCAGCTATTATTTTATTCTTAATTATATCCACAATTTTCTTATGTACATTATTCCATTTTTTCACGATTATATTTTAACAAATCTATTACAGTGCAACCTCTATTAAGGGAAAACCTCGACTGAAAGGACCCCTTTTTTAAGGGAAAATTCTGTTATAAGGGCTTTATAAATAAAATATGTATACTTTATGTAAAACATTGAAATATTTTATTTTTGGATACAATTAAAGACCTTCTTTTAGAGGTATTTCTTAATTAAATAAATTTTTTAAAAAATAAAAAATTTACATCCATATGACTTGTTAATAAATGCTGTAAGTCTTAAAGATCTGTTTATTTCATTTGTATTGAAATTGTTATTATTGTTTCAGATTATGAGGATTAGTACAATTGGTACTTAATTAATAAATTGATAAATAGAAGAAATTGTAAGAACCGATAGGTTCATGATGTTTCAGAAATAAATATATAAACGGATCGAAATTAAATAGATATGCATTCCAAGAAACCATCTTCTTTATCTAACTGATAATCTTATAAAAACAACCTGACTGAAGGAAAAATTATAATAATTGATACTATAATCAAAATTGCCATGGATATTGCCGCAAATGTCCAATATACTATTTTTTTAAAAAATACGTGATATCCAAAGGCACGTATGACCATGTAAAACGAAATCTAAATTCTTTTATTTCGAAAAACATAATAAGCCATGATACAAGCTTAAAACATAGTTTTGATTTCGAAGATGTCATATTTAAAACATTTATGAAGTTAAGAGGTAAAAATATTATAATAAATGATAATATTTTAAAACAACTTAGCCTCAGAATATCTAAGGATATTGGATTAAATAATTTTAAAGCCAGTAATGGTTGGTGAGAAAAATTTTAAAAACGACATGGAATAAAATTCAAAGAGTTATCTGGCGGGGGCAGTTTCGGCAAATATAAATGACGATATTGACTTTACCAAATCCTTAAAAGTTAGAATAGGAATAAATGGCTTAAAATATTTTCAACTGTGACGAGACTACTATTTTTTATCAGAAAATTAACAATAAAAGTTTTTTATGCGAAAATAAATTTCGCATAATGGATTTAAACAGTCAAAGAAAGAGTTACAGTGTCAATATTCGGGAGATAATTAGTGATAAATACACCCTTTTAATTATTGGATGTTCTAAATCGCCACGGGCATTTAAAAATATCGATATTTCACAATACGGGATTTATTATGAAAGCTCTTACAAATTATAGATGACAACGAAAATTTTAGAAAAATGGATCATTTGATTTAATATTAAATTTTTGTAAAGATTACAGAAAAATATTATTGCTTCTAGATAATGCAACATGTCATTCAAATAAGAAATTTTTAAATTTCGAATTGTGTTTTTTACCAAAAAACACAACTGCTATTATACAGGTGATCAAGGCATTATAAAATCATTTAAAGATTGTTTTACAAATTTATTAACAGATCAATTAATCAATGATATTGTATCAATCGAAAGTATCGATGAATGCAAAAAAAAATATTTTAAGAGTATTGTGTTTGACTAAAATTGCCTGGGAAAGAGTTAGACCAGGATCTATAAAAAAATCATTCATAAAATTATTTGAGTTTAATGAAATTAAAAATAATAACAATAAAAAATATGAAACTGTTTTTGAAAATGCTATAAGCGGTGAAATCAATGATGTTTTAACAGAATTAGCAACCGGTCAAGATGAAAATGAAAATGAAATGATAGAAACGCCAAGAATAAGCGAAATTAATTCAATATTTTACAACTTAGAAAATTATGTTAAAGAATATTGTCCTGAAAACTTACTTGACCTTCATATTTTTAAATCTTTAATTATAAAAAATGTGAGAAAAAATATGAATTTTTGGGGTAAAATAACAGATTTTACGATTAAAAATATTTTATCAATTTTATTTTTTACAAAATTTATTTAAAATCTCTATTTTTGGGAAACCTCTATTTTAAGGGAAACCTCTGATATAAGGGAAAATTGTTCCCTTAACAGAGATTGGACTGTATATACACAAAATATTGATAATTTATGGTTTTGGATCAAAAAATATGTTAAAGGTCTAGGAATTAATATTACAAAGAATATTTCTCGGTACTACCCAGATCATAATCCTGGAAATTTTTTTACAAAGAAAAATTTTCAGTTAATGCCCAGTTTAGTACCTATTTCTCATTATATTCGTGAATTTCATTTTTTTAAGACGACGAAAACTTCTTCAATAGAAATTTTGCGAGACGGCACCTTTTAAATGTAATTTTAAGATTCATAAAATTTTTTTTTCTTCTCTCCTCAAAACGCAGGGTCTTATAACAGAATTTAACTAAAATTCGTTTTCAATACAGATGAGAGATTATTGAAACTGTTTATTTTTCGATTTTATGCTATCAAATAAGCCCTTTTGGGTCTTCTTTAGAATGTTGTTCAATTTTAAAACTTGGGCAACATTTTAAAAAAAACAAAATTTGATTATTTTTTAAAAAAAATATCATCACACCACTCAATATAAATTTTAAATATGCATATGATATTTTTACGACTATTTATAATCTTTTGATTTTTTTATTAAATTAAATATTAAAAACCACCTAACATTACAATTGCTCGCATGTCTATGTTAAAAACTATCAGTAGATGCGAAAGAAAATAAATATTTACCGATTTTCTGATTCTTTTTTAAATTAAATTAAAATTATATTCGAAATATTTGGTTCAAAGTGCGAATAAGGTCTCCGTTTAATGGTCCTTTGGTCTTAATTTTTCAACCCCTGTTTCAAATGTTGGAGCATATTTTTTAAAAAAATAAGCAAAAACAATAACAAATATATACAATTACATACAACAACATTACACATCTTCGGTGTGTGATGTTTTTGTATGTAATTGTATCTATTTGCTATTATTTTTACTTATTTTTTAAAAAAAAATTTCCGCTATAACATTTGAAACAGGGTGGAAAAATTAAAAATAAGGACCCTCAATCTAATATTATTAAAATTAAGCATAAAAGACCGAGAAAAATATTTCAAAAAAAAATCAAGTTAAATAAAAAAATATTAAAAAGGAATAAAATAAATAATACGGCTCAAAGTGCAAATAGGCTCCCCATTTGATGTCTTTATTATTAATTTTTCACTCCCTGTTTCAAATATCGAAGAGTAATTTTTTTTTGGAAAACAAGCAAAATCATAAAAAAAGATATACTTACAAACAACAACATCACACACCGAAGATAATGTGTTGTTGTTTGTAATTGTATCTTTTTTTATGATTTTGCTTGTTTTCCAAAAAAAAATCCGCTTCGACATTTGAAACAGGGGGTGGAAAATTAATAATAAAGACAAAAAATGAGGACCATATTCGCACTTTTAGCCGAAATATTTATTTTATTCCTTTTTAATATTTTTTATTTAATAATAATTTGATATACATTACACGCTAAGAATATGTATAATTGACTCATGAAAAGATATCATAAACATGTATTTTAGAAGTTTATTTCTTAATATTCATTTAAAACGTTACTCATAAGCTTCCCAGAAGCCATACTGTATATGTGAAATTTTTTTATGGGCCAGATAGCTCAGTGGTTAACACTCTTGAATGTAAAATTTAAGTATCGTGGTTCGAATCCCGCTGACGTCAC
>SDVU01000482.1:0-12997 GCA_016256075.1 Dictyocoela muelleri | reverse complement strand
AAGCAGATACATGGATTCTTATATTAAATAAGCTTAAAATCTCGAAGAAACTTAGATAGATTAATATCTAACTTTCTAATGGCATTTTGTAGTTATTTAAAATAAAAATCATATTATCTATTACTACCAAACATGATTTTTAAATCCGAGTTGTTCTAAACCGTTGGACACCCTATAATTTTAGATTTTTTTTTAAAAAAATAATTAGTTATAAAATATTTTAAATTAAGAGTAAAATTCAAGACAAACCTTTTATTTTTTAATCAAATATATTCGAGTTTTTATATCATATGTTTTTATTTGTCGTTCCTTTTTATAAAATAATTAGAAATTTTAGAAATTCCTTTTTGCCTTTTTTTAAAATAAAGATAATTTTCAATTTTTCTAACATCATCGGAAACTTTTTTGCTATCAATTTGATTATAAATAAAATTTTTTACCATTTCAAAACTCCTAATTGCATCAATTTCTGTAAAAAAATCTTCGTAGATATCACTCTCTTCGCCTTCTTCTCTTTCATTAAAATCATTTTTAGGCAAGCTATAATTTTTTTTTTTTATTATCATTATTTATTGTATTTTCACTGACATCTTCTAAAATCATCATGTTTTCAATATCAAAATCTTCTAAAAGTGTTACCTTTTCAATGGGATCTACAAGGTTTAAGTCAAATATAAGAGGTTGAAGTTCGTCGCTCTTTTTGTCTCTCATGTTATTATTATTTGATTCTAAAAAACCAGTTTTCACCCTGCAATTATTTATACATTCTTGCGTTACATCATTCCAAGCCCAATGAGAATAAATAATTGCATCTTTGGTATTAATACTTTTGTATATTTCCTCAATATTATTGTTTTCATCTAATCTAGAAATAACATTCTTTATCTGCAATTTATAAACTTTCGACTTGAAACTTCTTATAATTCCAGCGTCTAGCGGTTGTAACACAGAAGTGGAATTTTTGGGAAGAAAAATTAATTTTATATTCTCAACACAAACCGATAATCTGTGACTTGTACAGTTATCTAAAACCAAAACTATTTTCCTATTTTGTTTTTTGAAATATTCTGATATGTATAGTATCCATTTATTGAAACAATCGTTAGTCATCCATGCTTTTTGGTTATTCATATATTCACAATAATCAGAAGCTTTAAAATTTCTAAAACATCGGGTTTTTTAAATTTGCCGATTATTAATGGTTGCATTTTTTCAGAGCCAGACATATTAGCGCACAATAATATACAAATTCTATCTTTACGCCTTACTATCCCTTTTCTAATTTTCGATGTTAGACTTTTAGACGGAATATCTCTATAGAAAAGGCTAGTCTAATCACAATTGAATATATCATTCTGAGAATATCCCGATGTTTGAATTTTAAATTGAATTAAAAATAGAAAAATCGATCTGCTGAGTAAAAAAGGATTCGCAACTAAGTGTTCGTTCGAAAATATTATATCGCTTTTTGAATTTATATAACCATCCATTACTGGCTTTAAAATTTGTAAAATTTATTTTTTCTGCAATTTCAACTGCCTTTTCCTTAATTATTTCTTGACTATACACGCCGCCTTTTGACTCTAGAGTCAAAATCCAATCATATAGTTTCTCATCTATGATTTCAAAGGCTGTCTGTTTCCATTTATTTTTACTCAATCCATTTTTCGTGGCAGTATCTAAGATTTTATCTTTATTTCGAACAAAATCAAGAATGACACGTCTAGAAATGTTTTTATTGAATTTTTCAGAGAATATTTCTGCCACACGTGTGTGATGTATTTTTATTATTATCAATGTGTTCCAAAATTTCCATTTTTTGATTTATTCGAAGTCTTGATCTTCTATTTTTCGTTATCATTGGTAGGGGTATCTCAAAATCAAAAATTTCATTTGACAATCTGAAAAAAAGTTTTTTAAAAAATTATGATTTATTTTTAAATCAACAATCACATCCTTGTTTTAAAATTATAAAACAATCAAGTTTAATTAAAAATCAAATATATTACGATTTATATATCTCTATATTTTTTTATTACCGATGAATCTGTGACGGTATTGGGGGGGCAGTATTTAGGGGTTTATTAATGAAATCATTAAATATATATCAGATGATTGGCGGTATAAGGGAGTTGGCGATATTGAGGGGTGGCGGTATTGGGGAGTAATACTGTATTTTAAAATAAATTTAATTAATTAAATCATGTTATTTACTTGAGTATTCCTTTTAATCTTTAATTAGAAAAAAAAATGAGATAAGTGGGACGGGTATAGGCTGTGCAAATTACCTGGTTACAATCACAAGATTGTTTACCGATCTAAAATTTCTATTGACCCACTACAGGCTTACACACTAACAAAATTGAATCAAATTATTTAAGTATGAAAAGAAGAATATCTGTAAGCCCGTGTAGGTTAAATTTTCTGAGAAGTATTTATTAATGTATATGGTTAAAAGGAATACACAAGTAAATAACATGATTTAATTTATTAAATTTATTTTAAAATAATTTATTTTTAAAGATTTTTAATTTCATCATTTTTTATAATAATCATAAGGTTTTTTTTTGCAGGGGAGACGTGATTTTGAATCTTAATAATCTAAGTGATGCAACAAATTTGCTTCTCGCAAATTATGCCTGTTAGGCAGGTATGCTAACATAATGTAAAGGTGCATTCAATCGTTGTCGCAAACTCTTTAAGTTTACATGAGAATTTATATAAATGATGAAACACCATTGTGATATAAATTTACACTTGTTTTATACACATGAAACTGTTAAAAGATTGTAAACTATAAAAGAGTTTGTAATGGCAACATATGCCTTTTAAAAACAATAAACATTCTTTTAAAAAATATTCTAATTTTAATGAAAACGCTTTTAATGAACTTTCGAATATTAACTCGGACCCTAATAATAACAGGTAAAATTATACACAATGGGTTAATAACACCCTCCATTATTAAATATTTAAAAAAAAATTATTACAACCATAAAAAAATCTTTAAAATCGTAATTAGTTCAACAAAAATATTTTTAAAAATTAAATTTTTTTCATGTGGAACCCCTCAAGCTTGGAATCCCATGTGCCTGTGACAATAATTATTAACCAAATAAATTTTAATGATATTTCTGATAATTTAATGTATGAAAAAATGGGTATTTGTTTTTAATTCTGATTCTGGTTTTGAAGACCAGATAGCTCAGTGGTTAACACTCTTGAATGTAAATTTTAAATATCGTGTTTCGAAAACCGCCGACTTCACTCTTTAGTAAATAATGAGGGAATGACATTTAGCGATAAAAATTATAGAAAATAATTTAATATACAGCTTTTCAGTGTGGTGTAGCTGATTAAGACTTGGTATAATATGACAATGGGGCAGAAGAGACTCTATTAGGTGTAGGTATGAGTGGAGACGCTTATCGGCAAAAATTAGTGAAAAATAAAAATTCATGAAAAGCTACTAATTACCTGTATCCTGCTAAGTCATTTATAAAACGAAAATCGAAAATACAGCCGGGCTTCTGGGTAGCTTAGGGAGTGAAGTATTATTAGAATCCCGAGAACCAAAGGTGATAGACCACGGTAAGAGACGACTCTTTGGGTTGGCAGTTATGAATGTTGTCAATTTGTAATATAATATATATTCAGGTTTTGAAAACAAAAAATAGATTTATCATTTTTTTAGCAATTACAAAAAAATTTCAAAGTTAAAAAGTCAAAATTTTTATATAGATGAAATTTTTAGAAATACTCCATCTAATTTTTATCAATTTTTGGTAATGCATACAGTTGTTTTAGGCAAAATAATTCCTATAATATATATTTTAATGTTTGTAAAATCCGAAAATGAGAATATTGTTTATTACAGAAATACTCGAATTAACTTGAATCTCGACCAAAACTATAATAACAGATTTGAGAAGCTCCTGAACAATGCCATAAAAAACTTTTATAAATTCAAATTTACAGTTATATTATTTTCATTTTATTCAGTCCATAATATGTAGTTTAAAAACGAAGGATTATATAATGAATATAAAAATACAGACTTATCCACTATAATTAAGAAAATTTTAGCTGCAGCATTTTTACCGCATAATGATATTTATGATTTTTTTATTATCCGAAAAAATAAAATAAACTTAAATAATAATGGTAAAAAAATTTCTCATACCTTGAAAATACATATGTTTATGATGTAGAATTTTAGATTTTTGGCAAAATTTTATGATTTTGGCAAAATTTTAGAGTTTGGGCAAAATTTTAGGGGTTTGGCAAAATTCCGGGAAAATATTAATAAACCGTTATTAAATTAAATAAATTAATTAAAAAATAATTTAATCAAAATTAATTTAATTTAATAATTTAATTTAAAAATAATTAACTAAATAAATTAATTTTAAAAAAAATATAAATAAATTAATTTAAAAAAATAGGGCATGAATTACTTACACATTGTTTTAATCAAATTCATAAATAATCGATGTATACAGCCACAAGAAGACTTATAATTTATTTTGCGACATTACACATATTTAAATAAGGAATATAATTGTAATCATTGTAATAGTGCACTATTATTATATAATGAAAAAGACAGAAATGAAGGTAAAAATACTATTGTAACAGTGAAAAAGAAAAACCCGCTTTAAAAATATCCCAGACTTTGAGGATGTAGGTTTCCCACTAAATATATTCTTTGAAATATTTTTTTTGCCATATTAAAGAGTATAAAATCGTGGAAGCTGTATATGATTTGATATTGCGAGCAAACATATTAAAAATATTAGACCTTGATACGAACAAAAATAAATGCATATTAATTCTACATTTATAAAATTAGGTTCTGAAGGGATTGTTGAGATCGATTTAAATCCAATCTCTTGCCGTAAATATAACAGGGGGCGAAATGTTGAACAAAAAACGGCTTTTCGGGGCAATTGAACGAAATACTGGGGATTTTTTTTTCAAATAAATTGAAAGTAGAACAAAATCTGTCCTTGGTATAATTATAGCTGAAACAATTAGTGATAATTCTATAATATTTTCTGAAGATTGAACCGCCTATAAATCATTTTTTATAGGTAATCCTCAGTATATTCATTATACTGTGAACCATAATGAAGTATTTTTTGATTAAGAAACTTGTGTCCACACCCAATGCGTGGAAAATTTATGGCCTAGATTAAAAAGAGTTTTATGAACAAAATACCAAAATAGTCGCAAAAATCTTGAATTATATATTTCATAGTTTTTATTTCGACTAAATAATAAAAATAATACGAAATATGAATTATTTGAAAAATTATCAATTTTTTTTTAAATTAATTTATTTAATTAATTCTTTTAAATTAATTTATTTATTAAATTTTTTTAAATTTATTATTAATTAAATTTTTTTAATTATTATTCTTAAATTAATGTATTTAATCATTAAATTATTTAATCATTAAATTATTTTTAAATTAAATTATTTTTGATTAAATTATTTTTAAATTGATTTATTTAATGCAATAACGGTTTATTAATATCCCAAAAATTTTTTCAAAACCCCGCAATTTTTCCAAAACTCCAAAATTTTATAACATAACCATACTTATTTTGGGACAACTGAAAATGTGAAAGATATAAAAAAAATTAGCATTAAAAAATGCTCAATTTTTAATAAAATTTTAAATCTTGAACGAAGAACAACCTACGGTCCGGAAGCTTGGTATTGAAGTTATTATGAAAAAAAAGAATTACTATATAAATATAGCTTTATACGTTCAAAATTTATTGGATGGCGAATAATATTCTTTGATTAAATTAAAACCTAAAATAAAAGACCAAATATTACATGGTCAAAAAAGAACATCAAAAAGAAATAAGACAATTTTATTTAGCGGGTGATTTTAAATATCTTCAAAATAATGAATTTATCGAAAGCATCTTAAAGTTTATAAATTTAAAGACAAATAAAAGTTTTTAAATTATTAAATTTATGTTTATTTTTAAATTTTTTAAAAAATTTTTAATCGAAAAAACGGATTTTCGTCTTTGACAAACAACCGTTTGTTTATTCTTACAACCCAATCTTTTCAATTTTACAAAGGCTTTCAAAGTTATAGACACATTTTTTGAAGTTATAGACACATTAATTTCAGACTTATAGAAACATTTTTATAGAGTTATAGACACATTTTGGCAGAGTTATAGATGATTTGCGAAAAAAAAGACTTCGGTTCAACTCGCCAAATTAAAAACGGTTTAACTCGCCAAAATATCTTTATAAAAAATATTTATAAAGCATTAAAAAATAGAATTTTATCATCTGAAAGCACGAAGAAACAAGAAATTACCTGTTATCCAACGAAGTAAGATCTCCTTCTTCGGATTTGTACATCTTAATTGGTTAGAGCATAGAGTATGTTTCTTATTTCAAATAAGCTTAAAATCGCGAGATAAATACATATAATCAATAATTAAAATTTAGAGATATTATAGAAATTTATCAAATTTGGTGCAGTATATAATTTAGCAAGGGTCTATATATCCCAGAAAACAATTATTGATTATATATAGATTTATCTCACCATTTTAATCTTATTGGAAATAAGAAACATATTTTATGCTTTTACCAATAAAACTTAGTTATCTGATGGGCATAATTCGTTTGAGAACCATCAATTTCCCCATAGCGAAAACTCGACAAAGTCGAGTTTTCGCTTTGGAGTTTTGTCGGATTTTACGAAAACTCGACAAAACCCCTCATGAAAAATGTTTATATAAAAAAATCACAAGGAGGAAACCTAAAACTTTATTTGGACGATTATATTTATAATATACAGAAGAAGCCAGCCGAATATATATATTGCGCTGTGTAAGAAGGAAACGTAGTGGGCGAGTCCATTCAAATTTAGCCATGAAAGAGTTTATTAAAAAATCTCTACATTATCATGAACCAGAAAGACAGAAAGTAATAAGAAATAAATTTTATAAACAGATATATTCATCTGAAAATATAATTTCGATGATGCACCGAATAAATCGCTTTTAACATTACAAGAAAACAAAATAACATGTTTATCACCACTTAAAAATACAAGAGATTATTATACAAAAAAATCAAATTTAAAATATAAAAACACAAACGATGATGATTCCAGCATATTGCAAATATATAAAATGACGTTTAACAATGAATTATTTTTAAGGTATATAATAAAAATAAAGACCGAAGAATTTTACTATTTTACACGAATTCAACTCTAAATATCTTTAAAAGAAGTAAAATGTGGCTTTGTGATGGTACCTTTTAAAAAGCAACAAAGACATTCGAGCAATTATTAATTATACATGGATATTTTTTTTCAAGGTAATACCATGTGCATACGTATTATTACAAGATAAATCCCAAAAAACGAACGAAGAAGTTTTTGATATTTGTATCAGAATTTAAAAACCAACCCGAATTTATAAATATTGATTTCGAGATGAGTTTATATAATGCATTATAAAAATGCTTCCCAAATACCAGATTGAGAGGATGGCTTTTTATTTTAGACAAATCTTGATAAGATATTTAAAGCCACGTTTTATTGATAAATATAAACATGATAAAGCGTTTAAAAAAATGGTTACTTTCTGTTATTTTTTGTCATTTGTGCCAAAAGATAAAATTGAATATGAATTCAATAAAATATTTCAAAAATACAAAGATATTGATTTAGCATTTTATGAATTCATCAATTTCTTTTATGAGAATTTTATTATTAATAAAAGAAAAAATAAAGTTTCTAATTTTTGGTCAGCAAATGATAGAGTTATTTTAGGCTTAATGTATACGACTAACAGTTGTGAGGCATATCACCGTTATCTTAATTCGAAACTAACTAAAAAAGATAGTCAATTGGTAAAGATAATTGACATTTTAAAGAAGTAAGAACAAAGAATTGGAGGGCTGGGCGAAAAAACATCATATGGTGTTTTTTCGCTTAAAGACAATCGCCAAAAAAGGCGAAAAAAGACCCTGTTTTTAATATCTTTAAAAATAATTAATAAAAAAAATAAAATAATTAATTTAATCATCAAAAGACCAACCATTTATATTATTCAGGAAGATAAAAACACCATCTATACTCATATATTCTTCATTTTCGACATATATTTTAAGTCTTTCTTGTTTTATATAATTTTTAGGAATAAAATCGAATTTCCCTTTTTCGTATATAGAAATTTTATGACGAATTTTTTCTGTTTCTTGTCTAAGAGCATCTATAAATCTTCCTAATTTTGGATTTATAGTGCCCACAAGTTTATTAAATCCACGATGCCATCCTTCAATTGAGTTTATAGTCGTTGGAATAGATCATTTTATTCGGTAAAACACGTTCCAAATAACATGAGAAAATAAAGGCTTTGTAGTATTAGTTCCAAAAAAGGTTTGGGCGTAATACCTTAAATTCATCTAAGGTTTTTTGTTAAAGCCGGTTCTTATTAGCTCTGAATTTATAAATTCAAATGCCTCGTTCAATCTTGCAGTATTTATTTAGGGTAAATTCAAAAAATATTTTATCATTTTCTTAAAGTAACATTATTTTTATATGCAACTGCAAGTCCCAAAGATTGTATTTTTTCTCCAAATACATTGCCCTAATGAAATAAGCAGCCATAACCCTTTATATCTTTATTTAAACTTGTTATAGAATTTTTCAAGCCTTTTTCAAAGCCTGTAATTACAAATTCTGGTTTTAAAATGCCTCTATCTTTAAGATAACTGAAAATTTCTCTATATTTTTTTTCTGTTTTTTCCTGTAAAATAATAAAAATAAATAGAATATATTTCCCAAAAATGTAACCTTGAATAGTAATAAGCTGTAAAAAATCATTCGGAGATGATCTAAAGGTACCATCAACAACAATCTTTTTTCAATTTTTCATATAATAAAGGAATTCATCTGAAAAAAATATGACGTGTCTATTCTTAGACAAAAAACCAGAATCAAATTGTAAAAATCTTTTTCCGTTCAAAGTAGATTGTAGGGCTAGTGGAATATCATTATATACGCTAGGTGTATACATATACCGTTCGTTTCTTAACCGACGAGCATAACTTCTTAGACTTTTAAAGTATGTCAAGTCCTTTAGTTGTAAACTATCTAAATTAGAAGATACACTGGTGAATACAGAAGTAAAATCTTCATTTTTATTCTTGCATCGTTCTAAAATATCAGCCTTTGCTATAATAGAAGAATTTTTACTTTCATTAGAGCCACAGTTATGAGAACACTGTCTAATTGATGGCAAACTTTCATTTTCAATCCAAACATATCCTTTACAATACTTATATTTGCAACACCATCGTATTCTGCTACCTTTTTTTATCGAAATTATATACAGATATCCATCTAGTATAAGCATCGGTGCACCTTTTTGAGTTCTTGAATATTCCATAAGGGCTGGTAATTTCAATTTTAATAATTATATTGATGGTCTTTTTCGCCTTTTTTGACGATGGTCTTTAAGCGAAAAAACACCATATGGTTTTTTTCGCCTAACGGAATGGGAGTAATTATAAGCGAATTAAAACTGGGTAAAATAAAAGTAGTGCCTACAAATAATCATCTTGATATTATAGTTCGGATTTATGAATATTATGAGAATGAAGAGTTTTTTGAAGCACTAAGTGAAATTTTAAATATATTTAACAAATAAATGAAGAATTTTACGATTTTATGATGTTTTTGATTTTTTATGAAATAATTTATTAATTGTAATTTTTTTTTTGAAAATGGAAAATATCAATTTGTCGAGTTTTTGCAAATTCGATTTTGTCGAGTTTTCGCGAGACCTTAAGCAAGGGTCTATATATCTCAGGAAACAATTATTGATTATATATAGATTTATATCACCATTTTAATCTTATTGGAAATAAGAAACATATTTTATGATTTTACCAATAAAACTTAGGTATCCGATGGGTATAATTCGTTTGAGAACAGCAATTTCTTGTTTATTTAGCTTTTCTAATATAAAAATCCCATTTTTAATACTTTATAAATAATTTTTATTTCGATATTTTGGCAAATTGAACCGTTTTTTATTTTGACGAGTTTGGGTTCAACTCGCTTATAGGCGAGTTGAACCTAAAGGATTTCAGACTTATAGAGACATTTTTATAAAGTTATAGACACATTTTGACATTGTTATAGATGATTTGCAAAAAAACACATCAATTTATTATTTTTGTACCTTTTTCGAGATAGCCTAGAGTTTAACATCTTGAAATAGAAATTTAATTATCGAAGTATGTATCACGCTGACGTCACTATTTAATATATAATGAGGGAATGACATTAAGCAGACAAAAACTATAGAAATATAATAGTAACATGCAGTTGTTACAGTGTGGTATAGCTGATTAAGACTTAGTCTAATATGAGAGTGAAGCATAAGGGATTCTCTTAGGTGTGTATATGAGTGCTTCGACGCATCTCGGTCAAAAGTAGTGAAAAATAATAGATCACAAAAATTCCATTATTACCTTTATACTGCTGAAACATTCATAAAACGAAAATAAAGTATACAGTTCAGCTTATATGTAGCTTAGTAGGAAGCGTATTATCGGAAAACACATAAAAAAGTCACATATTCACAGTATGAGACGAATCAAAGACTAGCAGCTATAGATGAGGTCTTCATGTAATATATAATACCAGTTTTTGACAAAATTTTTGGGGCATTTTTCGACTATTATAATAACCATTTTTAACATTTTTTAACCATTTTTCTTTTAGACCATTTTTTGACGTTATTTTTATCGTTTTTTTGTTCTTTTTAAACCTTATTTTTTATCTTTTATCTTTAACTCATATTTTTCAACCCTTATTTTTTTAACATTATTTTTAACACTTATTTTTTAAACCCTATTTTTTATCCTTATTCTTGAATTATTTTTCCATTATTTTTGACCATTATTTTTTTTTCTACTATTTTATCCTTTATATTGTATCCCCTTACTCCAACTTTTATATTTTATCTCTTATGTTTTATTCCTCTTTTTCACCCCTTATTTTTTTACCCTTAATTTTTATCTGTTATTTTTTATCCTTTATTTTATCTTTTATTTTTTTATCTCTTACTTTTTTTTATTATTTTTTATCTCTTATTTTTTAACACTTATTTTTATAAACATTATTATTTCATCAAAGTTTTAAAAACGGCGGCGGGTATTTTTGATGTAAAATCCTTTAAATTAAGTAACTCTAAAAATAATAATCTAATCTAATTTCCTTCTATAATGTAAAAATATTTTACAACAAAAAAAATATAAACTCATAGATATATTATGCTCTTCTAATATGGCATTTAGTCTATTATCAGGGATTGATGGTTATCATAGTGTAAATGATTAGGCGATTTCTGTTCGTTAAATGTCTGCTTTCTGAGATATGTTAATATAATGAATATATAGTTGCTCGCACTTGTATAAGACTATTTAAATGACCAAGATATTCTTCAAAGATGTTTATATTTCTAAGAATATTATTCATTACCCTCTCATAGGAGTTTCAAAATTTATACTTTTTGTTTACGACACCAAACCTAAGATAATCTTTTCTAAAACCATTCAAAGAGTTTTAGAATGTCTCTTGAATCTTCCTAAACAGATAATTTTTAAGTCTTGCAGATACCATTAGAATGCCTTGTTCTATCACAAAGTTATAACCAAATACAATTTGACTATGAATTAAATTTATGCAAATCTTTTTTTTTTCGGACCATGGTCCGTAAAAAAAAACGGATTTTGTTACATTTTCTGACTAAATATTTTTAAAGTACATTTATAAACCTTAAATTACAAAATATTCTGTCAATTAAATTAAATAAATATCATCATCTATGGCCTGAAGTATACTTTTATACATGGGATATTGCTATAGTATATAAAAAAAATACAATAAAAGGATGTTTAGATATACAAGCATGTAAAATATGATGTTATCTACATGAAATCAATAATAGATCTATTATAAAATCATCCGTACATACTCATGATCCTAATTTTGCAAAAAATCGGTTGACTTTTTATAAGCAACAGATTCTAAAGAGGGCGAAAACAAGTTCTGAAAAGACGCGAGATTAAATATCCATTTTCCGAAATATTATACAAACCACTGGCTAAACTTCATTCCGAACTCGATTCTATTACAGACCAAATTAAAAAAAGATCAAGAAGAAAAACATAATGTATGTGAGCCAGAACAATCGGATATTACATAATCGATAAAGAAATAAATCAGTTAAGGAACGGTTTATATAACATGACTCGGGTATTAATGATGTAGACAGGATCACTGTTCCTTTAATGTTTATAATTCTATTATTCTAAAAACAGCAATACAGTTATAGTCGATGGTACATTCGCATCATGACCAATAGGCTTTAAAAAATTAGCTTGGTTGCTTTTCGTCCAAATACACCTTTGGTCCAGAATTTGGGCTATATCAAAAATTTTAAAACTCTTTTTGATAATTCTTACAGAAAATTTTTATAAAAATAATAATTACAATAATAATATGCGTAGATATAAGGAAGATATTTTTTTAGATTTTATATAAAAATGCTAATGCCTCTTTGCTTTCTAAGTGAAAAATGTTTAAGAAAAATGTTTTTGATGTTGAAATTATAATTTTTATACGATTTTAATAATAATATAAATGGAATGAAAATCTTTAAATATTTCTATAGGAATTTTATCGAAAATTATAAAAAAAGGAATGTGTTATTTTTTAGAATATTAAATGATATTTCATTAACCACAAATGTGTGTACAGGATTTAATCGTTCTTTAAATTTATTCGAGGGCCAGATAGCTCAGTGGTTAACACTCTTGAGTCTAAAATTTAAGTATCGAGGTTCGAATCCCGCTGACGTCACTCTTTAATAAATAATGAGTGAATGACATTAAGCGGTCAAAAACTATAGAAATATAGTATTAATATAC
>SDVU01000481.1:0-13006 GCA_016256075.1 Dictyocoela muelleri | reverse complement strand
AAAACGAAAATCGCGTATACAGCTGGGCTTCTTGGTAGCTTAGGAAGTGACGTATTATTGGAACACCAGGAACCAAATGTCATAAGACTATGTTTGGAGACAACTCTACGGGTAGGCACCTATGGATGTTGTCAGCATGTAATATATATATATATATATATATATATATATTTAACCTTATTAAATCAAAAATTGTGATATTTGTTCTTCTCTTTCTATCATACTTTAATTTGCTACAAGATCATTTAAAGGTTTGAAAATGTAATCATTCATTGATTCCGCAGGGAATTTTTAACAATATCAATGTATTTAAATGCTTAATAAAGAGGTATTTTCGTATTATTTCTATACTATTAATTAAATCAACATTTTCAAATTCATTAAGTTGACTATTTTCCGTTTTAGCCAATGCGTTTTTATCGTTTGTAGACAAATCATATGTAGATTCTAAATAAATTAGATCAGAACATTCAAGTTCTAAAATTTTGTCTTCAAAAATCTTATCACCTTACATAAAACACCCCAGATTTCTTCAAAATGATCTTTTTTGCCATTTATTACAATAGATGATAAATCATAATATTTTTGAGAGAAAAAAATCCAAAAATTTAATTATAGTATCTTTTGTAACATTAACCTACACAAATTTAGAATAAATCACTGAATCTCTAAATGTGATCTCTTTAAATAATCTTTATATGTGATTTGAACATAAAATTTTAGATACAATATCAGAAAGTTGTTTTGATTAATAACTAGATTTGAACATTTTATTATATCTCTGTCAATATGTAAGGGCCTTGAAGGTTTATTCTTCAGTAGAATGATAAGTTCAATAATAGTTAGATCGCACGTGATTTTATTAAAATATAACTGTCAAGAAGCATCAGAATTCTTCTAATTTTTGCCTTTACGTATGCAGTAATCTCAAACATCCATCTGTTAAAATCTTTTAAGGTCATCCTTTCTTTCGAGTTATGCAAGTAACGACAATAATAATCTGAATTAAAATTTTTAAAAGTTCTAGGATTTTTTAAATTTCCGATAATTACTGATATCTTCACTGTATCAGATATGCTACAAGATAATAAAAAAGTAATCCTATTTTTATATTTTTTATTCTTTTTCTAATGGTTCTATAAAGACCCCTATAAGGAGTAAGATTGAAAAATAGAGCAGTCTCATCACAGTTGAAGACCTTATTTTCCCTTATTCTAAAATATTCTTAATTGTTTTAGAAATAAATTCATCAAATTTTGGTTTTTAAATTGTAAAACCGTCTCCTACACTTTTTTCAAGATATATTATATCTACGTTAAAACTTATATAACCAACCAGATGACGCTTTAACTCAATATCTGAGTTATTTTATTAACTCCCGGGCATTTTTTTAGATTTTCGAAGGTAAGAATGGCCGTTTCTTTTATAATTTGATCTATAAGAACCCCCCTGATTTTCAGCATATCTATACATTCTTTAACCTTTTGAACAACCTTTTCGAAATTAATTTTCTTTAATGGTATTTAAAGAATTATTAGAAATAAATACTTCAGTAATCGCTTGTTCATTATCCATGTAGTTTTTAATAGAATTAATGCTAATTTCCTTATTCAATTTCCCACTAAATTTTCGGATCTGATATCAAATTTATGTTGAGACTTTTATAAAAAAAAATTCATGACTACCAGGGTGGTTACTTTTATAAATAAAAAAAATTTGATATTTAGGCCAATTAATTCTTTTGAAAACCAAGGAAAAATACTCCGTATAATTTAAATGTGTTATTATTATAACAATGGGAAATCTTATTCTGAAAAAAATATTAAATTTGGTCATAATTTAATTAAAATTTGATTTTAATTTATTGTTTTAAATTTCAATGTTTTTTATGCTCAATTTATTAATGGGAGAAAATTTTATACTAGATGATCTCGAGGGTAAATTTGATACCAGATCCAAATTTTCTGCAATTCTAGTTTTTGTAGCATCTTTGGAACTTTTCTGTTTTGGTCTAGCCGAAATTTCAAAATATAGAAGAGATGGTAAATAAATACTTATATTTTTGAGAAGAACACACAAAAGTAGATTATATATGATATTTATTAAATTAAAAAATATCATATATACTCTATTTTCATGTGTTCTTCTCAAAAAAATAAGTATTTCTTTCCCATCTCTTCTATATTTTGAAATTTCGGCTAGACCAAAACAGAAAAGTTCCGCATCTTTGAAGTTTATCCTATATTCAACAATCTCCATTATTTATTTTAGAGATAAAAGCTTTATTTGCTATGTTATTTAATTATTTTTCATTTCTTTAGGGTAAATTATTTTTCAAAAGGTGAAAAAAAAGAAGAAAAATGAAAAAAAAGAGAATTACAGTCCTAAATTACGGTAAAATTTATATCCACGCCAAAAAAAAAGATAAAAAATAAAGAGGTTGCTAAAAAAGAAGGTTTGGCACTATATTATTAATATACAGCAGTTCGAGTGCAGTTTAGTTGATTAATACTTGGTCTAATATGAAAATAAATCAGAGAGGCTCTCCATAGTGATGTATGCTATAAAATATCATTAAAACAGTTGTATAAATATAAAAACAATGAAAAAGCTTATGACCTGTATATTCCTAATTCATAATAAAATGAAAATCACGTGTACAGTTAGGTTTCTTATGAGTGAAGTAAACCCGAACATCAATAAGTAAACGTATAAAGACAATGGTTGGGGATAACTCTTCGGATATAGAATTATATATATTGTTAACATGTAATAATATTGATTTTAAATTATTTCAACCCCAATGATCAACAAAATAATTAACTTCTTTGAAAAAATTTTATCCCTTAAAAAATTCTGAACCATGGGATAATACCGGTCTTTTAATTGATTGTAGGGATGATAAAGATAAATATAAATATAAGATTAAAAACAAGAATAATTTTAAAATACTGCTAACTATTGACATAACACCACCTGTTATCAATGAATGTGTTCAAAAAAATATAAATTTTATAATTTCTTATCATCCAATAATCTTTGAAGGATTAAAAAAAATTGAACATGATTCAATTGTTATTAATTGTATTAAAAATTCAATTTCTGTTTATTGTCCACATACCGCATTAGATCAAAGAATTAATCAATTTTTATTTAAATTGATAATAAAAGGTCTTTATAATAACAATCCAATTAAAAACAATGATTATAAAAACAATGATTATAAAAACAATGATTATAAAAACAGTGATTATAAAAACAATGATTATAAAAACAGTGATTATAAAAACAATAATTATAAAAACAATAATTATAAAAACAATGATGTTATTAAAAATGATGTTATTAACAATTCAATTAATAATAATGATATTATTAACAATTCAATTAATAACAATGATTATATTAACAATGTTTATATTAACAATGATATTATTAATAATCCAATTAATAACGATGATTATATTAATAATGAATTTATTAAAAATAATAAACTTTTCCACTTTGCTTCTAACAAATTTTCAATTCGTCAAATTGCCGATTTTCTAAAACAATTATTAAAACGTACAGTAAGGATAAGTCTAGCATGGAACAAATCAATTGATCATATTCCTAAAATAATTTGTATTGGCGTTGGTTCTATAGGGAAGATTAAAGGGTTTCCTATAAATAATCTTGATATAAATAATCTTGATATAAATAATCCATCTATTAATAACTTTAACGACATGTTAATCATCACTGGTGAACTAAAACATCATGATTTATTATTTTATAAAAAGAACAACTGTTCAGTGATTCTCTTAGAGCATAGCGATAGTGAAAGATTTTATTTGAACAAGTTAAAAAGAGAATTAACCAATGAATTTAATAATGAAAAATTTGAAGTTGTTATTTCTGAATTTGATAAAGATCCCGTCGAATTTTATTAAAAAATATTTATTTTTAATCAATATAAATTTATTTTTAATCAATATAATTTATTTTTAATTAATAAATTTATTTTAATCAATATAAATTTATTTTTAATCAATATAAATTTATTTTAATCAATATAAATTTATTTTTAAACAATATTATTTTTTTTAATTAATAAATTTATTTTAATCAATATAAATTTATTTTTAATCATTGATAATTCATTTTTAAACATTATTAATTTATTTTTTTAATCAAATAATCAATTTTATTTTTTTAATTTGAAATTATTTAATAAATAATTCATTATTATTTTAAATCATTTTAAATGCCTTTTCTTATTATTAATCCCCAATTCTTTAGTTCTTGGATTTCCTTTTTTATAAAACATTTTTAACAAAAGAAGACACTCATCATTAAAAATAAGTTCACCCTTTTCATAATTTTCAACTAAAGAACCTCCAAAAACTGGATTTTTACAACCGTAAAATACTTTTGAATTTAATCTTTTTATTATGCCTAAACACATTAAACATGGTTCACAGGTAACGTATAATGTTATATTTTTATCATTAGAATTATATTTTTCAGACAAATAGTTAATTAATAATTCTTTAGAGATATTATTAAAATAATGATTATTTTTAATTTTATTATTATCATTATCTTTATTATTAACATCTTTATTATTAATATCTTTATTATTAATATCTTTATTATTAATATCTTTATATTTATTATTAATATATTTATTATTAATATCTTTATTATTAATATCTTTATTATTATACTTCAAATTTCTTTCTTTGCAATTTCCTCCTTTATAAAACATCATCATCTCATCAATTAGTTTTCTTATTGCTACAACTTCTGCATGTGCCAAAGGATCATTAAGTTTATTAACAAGATTATGACCATAACTGACAATCTGATTATCAAATTTAATTATACATCCTATTGGTACCTCTTTTTTGTTAAGACCAATTCTGGCGTATTTAAGTGCATCATTCATTGGGGTATAAAAAATGATAAAAAATCTAGATAACCAACAAAAATTATTTAAGAATATGTATTTATAAATACATTGCAGTGTTTTTCAAAATATTTACTTAACGAATGAATTATATTTCTAAATTTTCTTTTAAAATTTAGAAACTGATGAATCATTAGGATCACCATTATGATTATATAAAAGAAAAATAAGTTTTTAATTACATTCTGAGATTCAATAAATATTTAAAAGACCCCCTTTCATTTTTTTATATGATTTAAGAAAATCAAACCAACATAACTGGCTTCATTGTTAGGAACTTTCTCGAAATTGAGTCTCGCTGATTGCAATATTAACAAATGTTGATTTTTTATAAATACATATTCCTAAATATGCCTTCTAAAAGTTCCTTTGATAAATACCTTGGAATACAAAATTTATATTTTGAAAATTCTTTACAATCAGGTATTGTTAATTTAGGGCTTGGAAGAAGTAAACTTCTAATATTGAAACTTTTAATATTGAAACTTCTAATATTGAAACTTTTATTATCTTTATCATAATTAATACTTTCTAAAATATAATTCTTTGTATCATCATCGTTTATATTTACTTTTTTATTATCATCTTTTATATATTTCTTTTTATCATCATTATTATAACTTAAACAGCCTTCATTAAAATCATCGCTATAATATAAATATCTAATCTGATCGACTGATAGGTACTTACACTCTTCATAAATAGAACTTAAAGAATATTTACATTCGCAAAGATTAATCAGTCTGATAACATCTCTTAATATTTCTAAATTATAGAGACATTCATAATAATCGGTATTGTTAAGAATCTTTTCAATGTAATTAAGAGACATGTTTATTTGAACTCCTAATTTGTAATTATTAGTATTTTGAGAATTAGAATTATGAAAATTAGAATTATTATATTCATTATAATTATTATACTCACAATAATTAATATTATCATTGTTGTCATGTTTATATTCGTTATAACTATAATTATCATTTTTATAACTCTTATCTTTATAAATCTTATCATTATTGTCATTTTTATAAATTATATCTTTATAATTATCATAATTACACTCATTAATAATTTTATCACTTTTACTTTTATAATTATTACTAAAATCATGCATTAAAAGTTCATTGAAATTCCGATTATTAAGATTCTTTAAATGATAACTTATGCACTCTCTTATATACGCTCGTGGAATATAATAATAATTCATAATATTAATAATATTTTTTATTGATGTCATATATTTTTGAATCCCTGATGTTGAAAAGGTGTTATTAAAAATAATATTGTTCTTAAATAAATTGTTGTTAAAAAGAATATTGTTGTTGAATAAATCGTTGCTGTATTTCTTAATTTTTGTAAAAAATGAATTGTTGTGGTTTAGATTTGATTTTTTCGGTAATAAATTGAAATTACAAATGCAATTATTGTCAAGGTAAAGAGTTTGAATGTTTGTTAAATGACTGAAAAGTGTAGTTATTAATGAATTTAATGATTCTAAGTTATTATTATCATATTTATCAATATCATTATTATACTTATCAATATCATTATCATACTTATCAATATCATTATCATACTTATCAATATCATTATCATACTTATTAATATCATATTTATCATAATCTTTATCTTTTAAATCAAAATTTTTAACATTGATTAATAAATTTTTCATTTCAATAAGATTCGACAATACAAAGATTAATAAATTTATATTATTTTCAATTTCAACAGATTTATTAATAAACTCATTAACAACAATTTTTAAATCAAAAGGGAATAAAATATTGGCTAATGAATGAATTTCTTCTTTCGTATAATAAGAATATTTAGGTATATTTTTAAAATATATATCTAAAATTGTTGAGATTATATTGTAATTAGGTTTTTTAGATTTTTTTAAAATATTTTTATGATTATTAAAAACGATATTATTATCTTTGATTATAATGTCATTGTTTTTATTTATGTTGTTAATGATGTTATCATTACTAGTTTGATTATTATCATTATTATTATTATCATTTACATGATCATTTTTAAATTTCGTATATTGAGATGAAGATATTTTTTCTAAAAGACCTTCTAATTCCTTAATTTTATTTCTTTGTTCTTCTATTTCGATTTCAATATCAATTTTTTGTTTCAAGACTTGTTTTTGATATTCATACTTTATTTTTAAATCTTTACAATGTGAACATTGATTGATACAGTTAGCGTTATTTGAAAATTGATTTATACATATCTTATTTTTTAACATTTGATTAAAACAGCTGGTGTTTGTATTATTTATTGTTTTACTATCTTTAATATTATTATCATTAATATTTTTACTATCTTTAATATTGTTATCATTAATATTTTTACTATCATTAATATTTTTTTCGTGATTAGGTTTAATATCATCATTAAAGCTATTAATCTTATCATCATCTTTAATTTTTTCGCTTTTAATATTATCATTATTTTCACTATCATAACTTTTAATCTTATCATTAATCTTTGTATTATTAATATTTTTAATTTTTACATTCTCAATAATTGGTTTTATTTTAGCATTTAGCGTATCAATTAAAGCAGCATATTTTAAAATATTATCTTTATTATTTTCAGGTTTGATTTCTTTAGTGCCTAAAATAATCAGATTTGTCTTTTTTAATCGTTGTTTTTCTTTTTCTATTAAAATTTTATCTTTTAAATCATCTTTATAAATTCTAAAAATACCCTTTATAAATCTATTTTTTATATTTTTTATTCGTTCAGATTCAAGAAAAAGAAAAGTTTTGTCATCATAAAATATTTTAGTTTTACCAATTTTAATATTAATATTATTATTATCATTAAAAGTACTATTATAATTATTATCATTAAAAGCATTAATATTATTATCATCATTAAAAGTATTATTATAATTATCATTGTTATAATTATAATTATTATCTTTTTTAACATTAAAATTATTATCTTCGCATATTTTTTTGCTAAAATCTTTATTATTAATAAACTTTAAATGTTTATATCTATTGATGAATACGTCTTTTAAAACACTGTTAGGATACCCAATTCTAGATATTTTAATAATTTTATTAATACCATTGCTTAACAATTGTTTTTCAACAATTGCCTTATCAAAATAATTTCTTTTTTCATGATTAGGTTTTATACATTTAATATAATGAACATTTGAATTTACAAGTTTTTCAGAAAGAACATTCAATCTTTGATTAAATATCGATAAAACAAAGTTTTTATCTTTTTTATTCATTGATAGGTAAGGTTGTTTGTTGTATATTGTATTATCAACATAATTATGTTTAAAATAATTATCTTTACAATAATTATCTTTACAATAATTATCTTTACAATAATTATCTTTACAATAATTATCTTTATTATTGACATTATGATAGAAATCATTATTTTTACCTTTATTTTTAACATTATGATTTTTTTCTTTAACATTACAATCATAATTATATTCATCATCACAATTATAATTATAGTCATATTTAAACCTAGAGGAGTACCCTTTACATCTACTTACTTCTTTATTCTTTTCAATAAATTTTTCAAAATTATAAGTCACATTTCCAGCATAATGTTTAATTGAAACTTCATTTTCTGTGACTTTGGTTAAAAAATCACTTTTATTGTAATTTTTTATTTTTAAAATTAAATTTTTAAAATTCCCATTTAAAAGAGTTTCTTCGTTAATTAAAGAAACGATTCCGGTTTTATTTTCAATTAATTCTAGACAAGTTTTTTTTACCTCATTTGAAGGTTTTATATTAATTTTATGATTAGAAATGTTAAATTCAGGATTAGAAATGTTAAATTCGGGATTAGAAATGTTAATTTCATGGCTAGAAATGTTAAAATGATCACCGATATCAACCTCCTCATTTTTATACTCAATAACTTTTTTTAAAAAGAAATTTTGAATAAAATTCTCATGAATTCTTTCATTTGCCCAGTTGATCATAAATTGTTCAAACCCATTGTGAGATCCAATTTCAAAACCATAGATATCTAATATATGAATTTTACCTATTGAAAAAGATTTATGATTATCATTGTTATGATTATCATGGTTATGATTATCATGGTTATGATTATCATCTTTATAAATATCATTATTATTCATTCCACCAGTGATTACGAATTTTTCTTTTTCTAATAAAAAATTAATTTTATTAACTAAAAATAAAAATGTTTCATTATAAATATTTCTTGCGTAGCTGTCAATTATGTCAATAATTTTTTCAACATCATTGTTGATACGAATATTTTCCTTTTTAATTGTTAGTGTTCTGAATTTCAATATATTTAAAAATTCTTGATAGGGTATGTTTAATGTGTCTGCAATGTATTTTATATAGAATTGGTTACTACTGGTTTTAATATCATCATTTTTCTTATTAAAATAAATATTATCTTGATTATACTCATTAAGACTATTTTCTTGATTATACTCATTAAGATTATTATTTTGATTATACTCATTAAGATTATTATGTTCATTAAGATTATTTTCTTGATTATACTCATTAAGATTATTATCTTGATTATACTCATTACGATTTTTATGTTCATTATGATTATTATCTTCAGTATGATTATTATCTTCATTATGATTATTATGTTCATTATGATTATTATGTTCATTACGATTAATAAATTCGTTTTTTTCACGCTTTTCATTATCAGCAATTAAAATGTTTTCTACATCGATCTTTCCAAGATATAAAATTGAAAAAAGTCTTCTTTCAACATAATCAGGATCAATATTTAATGAAATTAATGAATCTCTGAACTTTACATAATCATGAGAATTATTTTGAATTGATATATTGTTTTTTCTCGAATTTTTCTCTTCTAATTTCATTTTTAGTGTTGAATTATTATTCGATACATATCGAGACTCAATTTGTTTATATGTGGCTAAACTTTCCAGAACATGGAAATTACATTCATTTTGTGGCTGATGAGTAACTCTAGAAACTTCAAGAAGGTATGTATCAAATTTCATCTTAAAAGGTGTTTTATCTTTAAAAAATACTGTTATCAATTTTCCAAATCTACTTGAATTGTTGTTATGCTTTGTTTTAGCATTCCCGAAAAGTTCGAGAATAAAATTTATGTGTGGTAATTTTTCTTTGAGCGATGTTTTGAGTAGATATTTTAATATACTATTGGCTGCTACTGTTTTGCCAGCACCCGATTCTCCACTAATGACTATCATTTGATTTTTATTGAAAATTAAGTCTCTCTTTGCTTTTTCAGCGATTGTGTAGATGTGAGGTGCTGAAGAAAAGTTGTTATTGGGTATTATTTGTTTATGCGCAATTTTATTATTTATATTTATAGATTTTATGCGTTGCATAAATTTATATTTTGAATTTGAAGATTCAATTTCATCGGAGCTAATATTTTCAGAATAGTTTTCATTAGAGTGTGAACATGTAAATGACAAATTAATATTTTTGTACGGATTAATACTTATTAAAACATTTCCTGCCCAAGTATATATTTTGTTATTTTTATACCTTTTGCTCAGTCTATCAAGAATAAATGTTGTGTCAGGATTAGGATATTCACAAAGATTTTCTTCACGATTTTCATAATTATTTTCATCTTTAGTATATTTCAGCGTTTCTTTCATAATTTCTAATTCAAAATTTTATTATGTAGTTGTATGTGCCAATAATTATTTACAACATTTGAATGAACTAATAGAACTTTGTTAATAAATTTAATACATTTTGTTGATTCTTTCGGTATCCCAATAATGTGATTTGTCATAATCATTTTTAAATCGTTGATATTTATAATTTTTAATTAAATGTTAGAATTTTAAAATATTTGTGAATACATTTTAAGAAATTTATGCGTTAAAATTTAATTTATTGTGATAAAATAAATTTTTTTTATCTTCTAATACTTATCATTTTTATAGAAATTAAAAATTATGGTAGAGATGGTAATAAGACGAATTAGTAATATACGGGGATTTCATTCATTTTAACAGTCATGATTAGTTTTTTGAAAATAGCCTTAAAAACAATAATGAACGTTAATAAGCCCAAATTTTGTACATTGTAATTTGTTTTATTACTATGTCGACTATAATGGTGTATGTTTTAAAAGATCTGTTTATTTTATTTGTATTGAAATTGTTATTATTGTTCTAGAATATTGTTTCAGATTAATAGGCACTTATCTGATTGGTACACAAAGAATAAAGTGATAAATGGAAGGATGTGTGAGTTCTATATGTAGCATTTTATTTTCGAATTATGCTATCTTCTCATTAATGAATTAAAAAGAAAATTTTAATTAAAAAAAAAATTAAGCATGATTTTTATAAGCAACGTTGCAGTTTATTTTCCCAACATGCTTATCTATTAATGATAATTTTTTACCATTTTATTTTACCACTAATGCCCTTAATATTATAAAAATAATAAAAATAAATATTTCTGAAGAACTTATGCTTTATAAATTATTTAAACCATGACATTGTTCTATATTTTTATAAGAGGTTCTAAATACGAGATTTCACAAACAAATATTCTGGTTTCGCATATATAAACAATTTTATTATGCAAAACAACAAAAATCACCAAAAAAAATACATTTGTCAATTTGAATCAGAAGAAAAAATATTATAATCTCTGAAAAACACTTAACTAGTCGCATAGGAATGAATAAAATTAATACTTTAGTTAATGAATAATTTATTGGAATTACATCTCTCGACATTTTTAACTTTATATCATTGAGTCAAACATGTAATAACAAGATTGAACCTGAAGTTTCAAATAAAATAGTACCAACCGTTATCGAAGATTTTCATCAGCACATAATGGACGATCTTATGAATTTTAGTATGTATATATATTTTAATTCAGAATACAAATATGCCGTTGTTTTAATTGATTATTTTAGCATGTTCGCGTTTATTTCCCATATAAAAGATAGGAATAGCACGAAAATGCGAAAATCTTAGAAAGTATAGATTACAAAGAGGGGCAGAAAACAGAATTAAACACTAATAACGAACGGGATTTTGGAAAAAGATAGTGTTAATATGTTTGAAAAGATTGACGAGGATTATTTCATGGTTGGACACGCCATTCATAAACACAGGGTGTAATTTAGAGAGTTAACAGGACTTTAAGCAAAACTTAAGCTTTGCTCTGGCCAAAATTTTTTATGAATGGACTAAAATATACAATAAAATTGTTACCATAATAATAAATTGGTTGCCAGAGTCGCAAAGAAAAAAAGTTATTTTACGTATTCCATGCATTAATATTAAAATATAAGCATAAGTCTGGTTCTGGTTAAGTTATTTGCCACAAAAAAATTTGAAAAATCTTTTTAGTTAAGTTATGTGCCCCAAAAAATATTGAAAAAATATTAAATTATTGAAAGAATAATTAGAATTAGAAGAAATTTCTGTTCGAATATATCTTCCAAATATTAGCTTCAGAAAATTTCTTCTAAACGCAAACTCCGCAATAAAATCGCTCCAATATTCATACTGAATTAATGTTTATTATGCATCGAAATTTTCATATGCGACCAAAGATTTTATTTTATCATATGATCACCTTAAATAGTCCGAGAAATTGTTGAGGACATTTTTTCTGGATTTTTCTTTGTCATTTTTAAGAAAATTGCCGACGAGATTTTTTTTTTCAATAATTTATTGTAGCCAACATCACGCACACGGTTTGATTTCTCTGAATGTAAATTTCTATGTTTTTCTTTATATGTATACATATTATATCAAAAACATAAGCTATATTCTAAATTTAATACATAATATGCTATATTTATTTATTTAAATATGAAAACACTAAAAATTAAAAAAATAAAAAATAATTTTAGATATATATATATTACATATTACATGCTGACAACATCCATAGATGCCAACCCGGAGAGTTGTCTCCAACCATAGTCTTATGACATTTGGTTCCTGGTGTTCCAATAATACGTCACTTCCTAAGCTACCCAGAAGCCCAGCTGTATACGCGATTTTCGTTT
>SDVU01000480.1:0-13010 GCA_016256075.1 Dictyocoela muelleri | reverse complement strand
CTTTTAATAATAAATTCAAATTGATACCTAATAAAGATTTAAAAACTGATTACAATCGGACTATATTAAATGTTAAAAAGTTCGTAAACATAACTAAAAACAAAAATCAAAAAATCAAACAGAAAATTAATAATAATTTTCAATTAAATTGCAGATCAATATTATCGAAGAGAACTAAAAAAGCAAATTATTTCTTATACCATCATCACACATCAAAAACATATTTTTCAATCGAAAAATATCGAACCATCTTAGCTCGTATTGACGAAATTGATTCGCCTTATGATTTTGATTCGCCAAATTTTTCTTTAGACTTTTTAAATTCTTATATTATTCATTTGAATGAAAACTATTTAGAAAAATGTAAAAATATATTTTCAGTTGTTTCTGAGAAAATTTCAGAAGTTCTATTTCGACTGAAATGTTATAATAAAATTCTTGAGCCAACTAAGTGCAAAACCTCTTTAACTTATAAATGTTATTTAAAAATAAATAGTTCTATTGAAACTATATTAAAGGAAAATTTAGCTGAAGAAATACCTATTTATATTCATATAAACAGTTTTATAAATTTGAATAGGAAAAATTTAGATCTAATTATGAATAAGAAAGCTGAATATAACATTTTTAGAACTAATGAAAATGAAAATGATGCCATCAACTCACTAATCAAAAAAATTGAAAATAAATATAAAGACGAGGCGAAGAAAACTGCTAAATCAGCATACAACATTTCATAGCCAAATTAAATCCTTTTATTTTGATGTTAATGAAAAATATAAACAATGGTCAGATCAATAATAAGGCGGAATTATATTCAAATATAAATAAATTTTATATTTATATTAACAAATATATAAATTTTGCGAATGATCAAATAACTGAAACAGAGGAGCTTATTATTTATAAAGTCTTAAAATCGATATCCAAATTTCTTAAGATGTCTTCAGAAGATTCATTTTTCTCACAAGTTTTTCCTGAATTAAGAATTATTAATATTTTATACCATTCAAGAGTTAACGATCACCACGTATCAGGACGAAAATTTCACGCGGGTATTTTTATAAAAAAGATTTTAAAACATAAATTGAAAAATTTTAAAGACAGATATCAATCTTCTGAAAAAATTGATAATTTTGATGATGGTTATTTGAAAGAAATTCTACGAATTAGAACTTTTTATATTTTCACCTTATTCAAATTTTTAAACAGAAAGAAACCATATTTGATGGCATATATTTTATTAAGTATTAAATCATATCTTCTAAAGAGTGAAAAAATTAATTATATTGAAAAAATCGAATTTGAAAAAATTTTTAGCTTGCATGTATTGAATTTAGATGAAATTTTAAATAGTCAAGTCTTTATACATTTAAAACCTTTAATAAATTAATTTATACTCAAACTTGACATAGTAAATCATTTCGGAAATAAATCGTGTTTAAAAGTTTTAAAATTAAGACAAATGCGTTTTTATCAGACTCAAGACATCCATGTTTTATCAATTATTGAATACATCTAAAATTACTTAAATCTTGTCATAAACTTTGTATATTTTTTTATTATCGTTTTACATTTTTTTAGCAAATTCGGGCTTATACTTTAGTGATTAGTGTTACTACAAATTGTGATCCCCTTGAAAATTGTGACCCCCTTGAAAATTGTGACACTCTTGAAAATTGTGACACTCTTGAAAATTGTGACACTCTTGAAAATTGTTACACCCTTGAAAATTGTGACACCCTTGAAAATTGTGACACCCTTGAAAATTGTGACACCCTTGAAAATTGTGACTCTCTTTTTATAATTTAATTTAATATGCCTCAAAATAAAAATTGAATTTTTATAATGAAATGTTATAATAGCCTCACTGTAAATTGTGACCCCCTTTAAAGTTTAAAATGTTTATCAAAAATTGTTTTTTTTTAAATTTTTCATTGATAAAATTTAAAGTATTCAGCTGACTGCAAATTGTGACCCTCCTTTGAATTTATAATAAATAATTATAAAAAATAAAATTTAAAGGTTAATTTTAGATTATTAAATATTAACTAAAGTTCTATATACAATGCCGAGGCTATCAAAAGATTCTGGGTCTTCTAGCGTAAGTGGACTATTTTTTTATCGTACACTTACGCTATAAGACCTATAAAAATCTTATAAAATTAATAAAAATAAATTCTAAACGTGCCCAATAAAAATTTGAAAAAAATAGTTCTTTTTTTTATTTTTTATATATAAAAATACCAGTTCCCTCTTCATTAGACCCTATAGAGAAAAAAAATAGTAAAAAATACTACATAAATCATTATCAAAATATAAAATAAATCACAGTATATTTTTAAACACATATTTCGAGAATTGTGTTCTTAATTTGATAAAAATTTTAAAATTTAGTTACTCAGTAAAGTTTAAAAATTACCTAATTAGATAATTTCGAAGAATATAAAAATTTGATTCTTTAAATATGTATTTAAAAATAGTTTGATATTTTTATAGCACTTAATAATGCTTTATTATTATTTTTTATTTTTATTTATATGGGTGTCTAAGAGACATGAGAATTGTATTTCTCTTAATATAAACCCAGAAAGGAACAATATTTATATAAGTTTTAACAGAAACATTTAAAATTTATGTTTTAATTTTTATAAGATTTTTTTAGGTCTTCTAGCGTAAATAAACGTTAAAAATTTGTCCACTTACGCTAGAAGACTTAAAATCTTTTGATAGCATTGACATCGTGTATAGAACTGTAGTAAAATTAGTCTATAACTTTGGAATAATGAGCATTTTAATTTTCAAAAATAGGCCTATAACTTTGCAAAACCTGTATAAAAATAAACCTTATACAAATGATTGTAAATATTTAATAATCTAAAATAAACTTTAAAAATTTATTTTGACGAAATCTCGGGTGATCCTGCCAAAAAGAAGAAGCTGATTATACAAAGAGAAGTGTTTTAAAGAATTTTTATTCAAGTTGGAACACGGAGTCCGAGGGTTGTCTTGTCTCGGAAGACGATTCATAGGGGTCTCTCGAATTTTTGTTTTTATAGTTAATTATCTAGAAATTTGAAAAGATCAAAATCATTTCTGATCAATTTGCTGTCATCTAGGACCTGACATTCACTCCCTCCTACAAACGGTTTGACGTTTTCTATGTTATGTCGCACGATTCTGTTACCTTCTTATAACCAAACGTTTCCTTTTTCTAAATTTAATTCGTGAATTTTAAAGGGTCCTAGAAATTTATCGAGAATTTTATCTTGAACAACATTCTTTCACATTGCATAGCCTCCTTGTATTATTTTAGCATCTTTTCTTGAATTATTCATCTTTTCCAATTCATTACTTTTAATCCTTTTCTCCTTGATTTTCCATGATTTTATCAGGGTAGATATGTCTCAGTTCCTAATATTAAATACCGAAAAGCCTAGAAGAATTTCTAAAGGGATTGCTTTTAATATTGAATGATAAGTAAGATTAAGATTGTTTCATATTTTGAATAACATAGCCTATTTCCAATCCTTATAGATTCTTAAAACATTTTTAATACTTGCATAAATTATTTCAGATATTCCATTCGCTGTTGATTTATATTGCGATGTTTTGATGTGTAGAATGTTATATGATTTTAGAAGATCCGAACGGAATTTATAATGTATTGCCGCCCAAGGTCTAAAATCACTTTAACGGGTTTGGGATAATTTTCTAACCAAATTCTGAAGTTTTTAACTATTGAATCTGCTTTGATATATTCTAATATAAATATTCTTGTAAATCGGCTATATATCTGTGTTGGTTAATATATAAAAGTATTCTTTCGCAATGTTAGTCTTAAAATGAATAGTTTTTATAAGTCTCAAAATATCAGTGCTGATTATCGAAAAAAGTTCAGATGAGTAAATGTATCCAGTATATTTGCCAATTTTCAGATTCAAATCCATATTTATTTGACAAGCAGGACACTCCCTACAAATTTCCTCAATTTTATCTTTAAATCTCTTATCATTGATATATCTAAATAAAGATCCATACATTATTTTCACACCGGGATGTGCTAAGTCTCCATGAATCCTTTTAAAGTCGATTTAAGAACATCTTCTGGAATCACTAGTCTGTCTTTAATATCAAATTTAGCTTCAATTTATTTATTATTAATTTTAGCATTCTTATTCAAATTTTCATATTTGGTGTTCCAATAAGAATTCATTTCAGTAGGTATAAAAACGTTTAATCTTGATATATTATCTGCGATATTATTTCTTTTACCTTCAATTCCTTTCAGCTCATAATTAAATTCTTCCATCATTAATTTCATACTCTGACATCTTCTTGAAAGATCATTATTATTAATTTTATTCTTATTATCAGTGAATATGATTACTCGGCTTGTCAACAGCATGTTTCTAATAAATTCCAATGCTTTAAGGATGCCCAAAAGTTCTTTCTCCATTGAGGTGTACTTAAGTTCGGTTTCAGAAAACTTATGACTGTAAAATCCAATTTGTCTCTGCCTTGTTTCAATACTACACCAGTAGATTTATCTGAAGCATCTGTCTCGAAAATAAATTCTTTGTTAGGGTCGGAGTATTTTAGTATTATTTTTTTTTTATGACCTCCATTATTTTTTTTAATTTTTGTGAATCTTCTTCTGTCCAAGAAATTCGCTCATTTTTCTTCAGCTTTGAACTTATAAATAATTTCCCGAGACTAAAAAATGAAATGAAAGGCTTAAAATAGTTAATTAGACCCAATAATCTCATAATATGGCGTTTTGTCTTTGGATTTTCAATTAAAAATTTTCTAATGCAGAAACATCTAGAGAAATGCCATCTTTAGAAATTTCGTGACCTAAAAAGATAATTTTTTCATAAAAAATTGACTCTTTTTAAGGTTTAGCTTTATTATATGTTGATTAATGAGTTTAAAAACAATACTCACATGTTCAATATGTTCAGCGAAATTTCTGGAGTGAATAATTAAATCATCCAAGTAAATCTTAACAAATTTAAATTCCGAGAAAATTTTTTCCATTGCTCTTTAGAAAGTTTTTTGGGAATTTGTGAGCCCGAAAGGCATTTGAAGCCATTCATATTATGTGTTCTCAATCCAAAAAGCGGTGAATTTTCGACTCTCTTTTTCTAGGGCAATTTGATAATACCCGGCATTGAGATCAAGCTTTGAATATATTGTAGAACCTTTAAGCTGTATCAAAATATCCCATATTTTCGGGAATATATATTCATTTCCTTTCGTTATTCTGTTAAACTTTCGGAAATCTATAACGAGTCTTATTTCCCCATTCTTTTTTAGGATGGGGAATGCAGGCATGCGTACTCGGAATCACTTCTCTGAAAAATATTATCTCTGATTAGTTTTTCAATTTCCATATTCAATTTTTCTTCCATAATCGGAGAGATTCGGTATGGTTTCATAGCAAGGATTTCGGGCTTGATCAGTTCGATTTTGTGTTGTATATCAGGTATGAGACCGACGTTAACAATATTTTCTGTGTATAATTTCAACAATTTCGAAATAACACTAGAAGTTCGGTCAATGAGCTTTTGTAAATTTTGGTTTTATCTTCGAGTTTAATTTCATATTGATCTTTGTTATGTAAATTTTCGACTTCATATTTAAAACCATTTAGTTCTAATTCTTTTTATTTTTAATCAATTTTTGCCTCATTGTTCAATAAGAATTCCATACCTAATATTATATTTGTATCCATTTTCTCTGGAATTTTAGCGTTTACCTTATATTGAACAGTGTTATCATTTGGAATTGATAGGTTTAAATTGCATTCTTTCGTAGAACCCACAGTGCTTTTATCAATCAATTGCGCCACCGATCAACTCATCATGAGCGCTCTAATTTTATGATTCTTAACAATTTCAGCATTGATGTAATTGTAAGTTGGTCCTGTGTCAATTATAACATTATAAGTTGTGCTTTCGAGTCGCATATTCATTGTAAGAATTTTAGGTTTTATATTTTCTGGATTCATTATTAAATTTTTTGGTTTATTAAATTCTTTATGATTATTATTCTTGTCTTGTTGTTTATTAATAACTCTGCATTCCTTAGTGGTATGCTTGCAATGTCCATGTAGTTGACATATTTTATTCTTATCATCTACTTTATCAAGTTTTTCTTCGTGAATGTTAACAACATCTCTCATTGAGTTTTGCTCGAGTAATGTTTCCTCGGTACAATGGATTATCTGATACATTGAACTTATTGAATTCACATTAGTCTCGACATTTCTAGTTGTGTCCTTTTTGAAAGTCTGTGATAAAAGGATTTTTCTTTTTTTATTTGAGTCTGTTCATCATTCCAATTCATACATATCTGCAAGCGTTCAGATATTTTCTAAATAGCCTCTTTATATTGCTGAATGGTTTAAAAGTTATCTTGTCAAATATTCGATAAAATATTCAAGTATCTTAGATAATGTTTAGCTGGATATTTTTCAGAAAAAATTCGTTTGGCCATAATCTTGAAATCGGTGATGTCCTCAACTAAGGTATAATACTTTGAGTCGATAGAAGAACGCAGTACTTCGCATGCAGTATTGTTATCCAGGTTGGCAAGCTTAGCAGTCTGAAAGAATTATACTCTCAATTTGAATATGTCTTGTTTTTTCTACGTTCTCTAACATAGAAAACGATCTTCGGACGGTCATGTTAATATTATTAGGGGTATGCATAAACTCGATGCGCTGTGGCGTAAATTTTTCATCATAAATATTTGTTATTTGGCTTTTATTCGTTGAATTCAACTTGACGAAATCTCGGGTGATCCTGCTAAAAAGAAGAAGCTGATTATACAAAGATAAGTGTTTTAAAGAATTTTTATTCAAGTGGGGACACGGAGTCCGATGGTTGCCTTGTCTCGGAAGACGATTCATAGGGGTCTCTCGAATATTTGTTTTTATAGTAGATTTTTTTCTAGAAATTTGAAAAAATCAAAATCACTTCTGATCAAATGGCAGTCCTCTAGGACCTGACAATATTTATAATTGTTTATTATAATTTTTTATATGGGGCCACACTTTGCAGCCAGCTATGTACTTTAAATTTTATTAATAAAAATTTAATAAGCAATTTTAAATTCAAGAAGGTCACATTTTGCAACCAGCTACATACTTTAAATTTTATTAATAAAAAAACTATAAGCATATTAAATTCAAAAGAGGGTGGTCACAGTTCGCAGCCAGCTACATAATTTAATTTCATAAATTAAAAATTAAAAAAAAAAACAATTTTTGATAAGTATTTTTTACTTTAAAAGGGAGGTCACAATTCGCAGTGAGGTTATAAATAAAATTTCATTATAAAAATTCAATTTTTATTTAGAGGCCTATTTAATTAAATTATAAAAAGGGGTCACAATTTATGGTAGCAATTAACACCTTTTAATTTTTATTTAACCATAATCAATCTCGAGGGCTTAACTTTAATGATTAGTCTATAGATACACAATGCGATCGAAACTTATTTAGTGCTATACAATTTTTGATTGATGTATTCGATTCCCAATGAGTCTAATGAAAAAATAGAGTTTCCAAAATGTGATATAAGCAGTGCGCCTCATTATGATAAAATTATAAATGTATGTTAAAAAAATAGTAAGAAAGCTACATTTGCCCATATTCTGCTTATTCGATAGAAAATACGAAAATAAAGCATGCAGCTAATCGTCGTTAAAGTTATTAATGGCTTATACATTGTACGAAAATACAAAATGTTTAAGAACGGGGTAAAGACAAATCTGATGTTTTAATTACAAATATTTTAGAAACATAAATAGTTCTAAAGATTTCTGTGTGTGATTCTTTTTTTCGAACAAATGATTTTTGTATGTTTCATCAATTGACTATTACATATATTTTCATTCTCACAAATATTTATAGTATTTCAAATATGAATCCAATACGAAATTTTTCTTATAAATTATAAAAATGAATTTTTTGCATCATCCTTTAAATATATCACCCCTCTTTCTTTTTACATGAATTTTTTACCGAATTTGAATTATGAAAGCCAGATAGCTCAGTTGTTAATGTTAATACAAATTGTGACCCCTTGAAAATTGTGACCTCATTGAAAATTGCGATCCCCTTAAAAATTGCGACCCTCTTGAAAATTGTGAACTCCTTGAAAATTGTGACCACTTGAAAATTTATGACCACTTTTTTATATTTAATAGGCCCCAAAATAAAAATCGAATATATATATATATTATATATATATATATATTACATGTTGACAACATCCATAGCTGCCAACCCAGAGAGCTGTCTCCTACCGTAGTCTGCGACCTTAGGTTCTTGGTTTTCCAATAATACGTCACTTTTTAAACTACCAAGAAACCGGCTGTATACGCAATTTTCGTTTTATCAACGACTCAGCAAAATACAGGTAATTAGTTGCTTTTCATGAATATTATTTTTTTTTAAATTTTTGCCGAGATGCGTCGCCGCATTCATCCTCAGATCTAAGAGAGTCACTTCTGTTCATTTTCATATTGGACCAAGTCTTATCAGCTATGTCACACTACAAAAACAGTATATTACACTATAATTATATAGTTATGACCGCTTAACGTCATCTTTTCATTATTTATTAAAGAGTGACATCAGCGTGATTCGAACCACGATACTTAATTTTACATTCAAAAGTGTTAACCACTGAGCTATCTGGCAATCGAATTTTTATAATGAAATTTTATTAATAGCCTTATTGTAAATTCTGACAACATCCTTTTAAAGTAAAAAATGCTTAGCAAAAATTGTTTTTTTTAAATTTTTCATTCATAAAATTTGAGGTATGTAGATGGCTGCAAATTATGATCCCTTTAAATTTCAAGAAGTATGTATAATTTTTTATATAAAAATATAAAGTATAGAGCAGTTTGCAAATTTAAATTCCCGTTAAATTAAAAATATTTATTAAATTTTTTATTTATAAAATTTAAAGTATGTAGCTGGTTGCAAATTATTACCCCCATAAAAAATTATAATAAACAATTATAAAATATAAATTCTCAAAGTTTATTTAAGATTATTGAATATTCACAATCATATGTAACGGTTTATTTTTTAGAGGGTTTTGCACGTTATAGGCTTATTTTTAAAAATTCTCGGCTATTTTTGCAAAGTTATAGACTCATTTTACTAAAGTTCTATACTAAATGTCGAAGATTTAAAAATATTTTAAGTTTCTAACGTAAGTGAGCTATTTTTTATTGTCTAATTACGCTAGAAGACAAAAAAGATATCTTATAAAAAATTAAAACTCAAATTTTAAATGTTTCTAATAAAATTCAAATAAACATTGGTTATTATTCGATTTTTTTATAAAAAATACCAGTCTCTTGTCTCTTAAACACCCAACAAAAAAAAGTAGTAAACTATTAAATATGACATTACCTGGCGATAATATAAAAATTTAAGATATTTTTAAATACATAATTCATAAATCATATTTTTACCTACCTTTGAATTAAAAAAATAAGTAAGCTTTAAACTTTACAGACTTATTAAATTGTAAATTTTGTTAATTCAAAACACAATTCTTTAAATATGTATTTAAGAATGAATTGAGATTTCTTTTATTTTTTGACAATGTCATATTAATTTGTTTTTATTATTTTTCAAATGAGGATCTAAGATAGAAAGGGAGGTATTTTTATATATAAAAGTATAATAATACCCAATATTTGTTTAAATTTTATTGAAAACATTTAGAATTTAGTTTTTAATAAAGTCATAAGATGTTTTTCATGTCTTCTAGCGTAAGTGAAACATAAAAATATTCCACTTACGCTATATGACTTAAATTCTTTTGATAGCGTCGACATTCTGTATAAAACTGTAGCAAATATAAATTATATATAAAAAAACTTTTAAAATTTTCTTTATAATTGTTTATTATAAATTTTATAGGTTTCACAATTTGAAACCAGCTACATACTTTAAATTTTATAATGAATTATTTAAAACGCTAATTTTTGATAAGCATTTTTTATTCTAGAAGGCAGGTCACGATTTGCAGAGAGCCTATTAATTAAATTTCATTTTAAAAACCATGTTTTTGATTGTAGGCCTATTACAGGGTTATTCATATATATATATATATATATATAAAAGAATTCATTAATATATTCAAATTATTCATAAATATATTCAAAATTATTCATTAATATATTCAAAAATGGAGCTTGCGCTAAATGAGTTTGCATTTTCGCAGGTGTATCTTATTTTTGATTTGCTTAGTGTACAATAAATAAAAAAACCTAAAAAAAATATTTATAAAATTAATTTAATAAAAAATTCAAAATAATCATTTTTTTCATTACTATTTATCATAAATCTTAAAATATACACATCAATTAGCTTTTAAATTTAATAACGAAAGCAAATTCCACTTTTTATAACTGACCAACAACCTTCAATGTTTTAATTTGTGTTCCAGTGAAACTATAAAGTATTCATCATAATTATTAATATTTTTATAGTCTTAAAAACATCTTTTCACATCAGAATAACCTCTACAACCATCAGTATATATAATATAATTAGAAAAAATATATATTTCTAAAAAATTATTTATTTTTTTTTATCTTTTTTTTTACATTTTTTTCAAGATTATTCTCCTTTCATCATTTATTTTCACGGCTCCTAAAATCCATACACCATCTACTTTATGTTCTATTGCATATTTCACATTAATAAACTTGAATTCTTATATTTCAACGATCATTTCATTTCCCCTATTTTTATCATTTTATTACAGTCCATTTCATTACTATAGACCCATCATTTCATTATTATAGACCCATTATTTCATTATTATAGACCCATCATTTTATTATTATAGACCCATCATTTTATTATTATAGACCCATCATTTCATTATTATAGACCCATCATTTCATTATTATAGACCCATTATTTCATTGAGCTCTTTTTAATAATTTAAAATTATTATATCACAGATGTCTAGAATTGTCAGCCCGAAAAAACGCTGGAGGCGTTTTTACGGAATGCTTTTCCGTCGAAAACTTCGTAAAAATGCCGTGATTGTGTTTGAAATAAAAAATAAAATCTTTTTTGGTAAAAACTTAACAATATAAATTCTAAACATTTTCCATTTATGTCCACTAACAAAGTCTCGCCATGAAATATTTTATTTAAACATTCTTATGCACACATAAAAATATAAATTACATAAGGATTCAAAGAAAAATATTTGTTTTACAACAGTTTAGCAACACAATACACCCATTTAAAATATAAAAAAATCTATTCAGTAGATATAAGACCATCTATTTCATTTAAAATAAAAACTTCGAAAAAAGTATTAGCTATATCATACAATAATTCCTTAAAATGCCCAACTTTTCATTTAAAAAAATATTTCTAAATTTGGTAATTTTAAAAGTATAATTTTATAAATAAATGTAAAATGCATTGTTGTAAATTTTTATAAAAATATAATTTTTAATTGAAAAAGCCTAGTCTCTGATGAAATGCGATTCTATATTTTTAAAGATGTATCTAATATGTAATATTATCGAAAAACATATTTTTTGACTAAAAATACATTCATAATAAATTAAAGTAGATAAAGAGGTAAATATTACGCGGTTTGAATATCTTGAATAAGGGTTTTCAGAAGATTGTGGTATATAGATGTGTTAATTGCTTTACAACACTTATTACTTGTATAAAATCAGGTTAATAAATAATCTTTATTTTACCAAAGTGTAATAAATATCGTTATGTCTAAAATATTAAAATTTTTTAGAAATTATAAACCATATTAATACCCCTACTCTCTATAAATAGTAATTAATTTTTATCTAAATTAATTATTTTATTATAAAATAATTTACCTTTTTAAGTTTTTTATCATTTATTTTTTTTATCATATTATTAATTTTTTAAATAACTTGCTTTGATTTTTAATAAAATTTCCCGGTATTTTTAAGGATTTTTCGACTTAAAAACAGTCCGTAAAAACACCTCCGTCGGTTTTACGATTGAAAAATGATGTGTATATAATAATGAAATGATGTGTCTATAATAATGAAATGATGTGTCTATAATAATGAAATGATGGGTTTATAATAATGAAATGATGGGTCTATAATAATGAAATAATGGGTCTATAATAATGAAATAATGGGTCTATAATAAAGAAATAATGGGTCTATAATAATTCAATGATGGGTCTATAATAATGAAATGATGTGTCTATAACAATGAAATAGACTGTAATTATATAATTTTTCATAAATTAAATGATTTTTATTTAATTTTTTCAATAATTTAAAAAATAATTAATTTATTATAATAATTTTCATATATAATAATTTTAGATTTATAATTTTTGTCGTTTTTCGGGATAAAAATTTTGTCATTTTTCCAGAAAAACGACTTTGTCGTTTTTCGGGAATGCCTAATTTTAAGGGCGGCAGAAAAATTTTAAGAGAGGCGGAAAAATTATGTAAGCGGCGTGATTTTTTTTACCCCGTATTATATGAATTCAACATCGGATAACAAATATAAAATTTTGAGATCAAAATAAACCTTGGGAGATGGTGTTAATGTAGATTTTCTTGGTAAGAGTAAATAATAATGTCGGAGGGGGTTTTTAGTCTAAGAAAAAAATTATAAGTATTCGGTAAAAATTAATAAAGAGGGTAAAAATTTTATTTTATATAATTTTTTAAAACTGAAAAATTCTTATAGCGGGTAAAAAATATCTTATAATATTGATTCGCGCGAGCAGCGCGCGACATGCGCACGACCCGCGACATTTATGAATTTTCTTATATTTTATATTTTTTTTTATTTTATTTATTTTCTAATAATTTTCTAATAATTTTCGTTACTCTTCCGTTCAGCACTCTCGATTTTTTCTTGAGGAGAAAAATTTGTGAAACATTGGTTAAGAATAAAATTTTATGATAAACTCAAATATGTTGTCGAAATT
>SDVU01000479.1:0-13024 GCA_016256075.1 Dictyocoela muelleri | reverse complement strand
AACTATCGAAAAATACTATCAATATACAGATATCCCAGTGTGGTATAGCTGATTAAGACTTGGTATAATATGAAAATCAAGCAGTATGGACTCTCCTAGGTGTGAGGGTGATTATGAGTGCGGCGACACAACTCTGAGAAAAATAGTGAAAAAAAAACATGTAAAGCCTCTAACTGCCGGATCCAGCAGAGTCATTGATAAAACTAAAATCGAATATACAGCTGGACCTCTCGGTAGCTTAGTAGTGACGTATTATCAGATCACAAAGAAACAATTGTCTTTAGACCACGTTAAAATACAACTCTAAGGGTTGGGTGCTATTATGTTGTCAACATGTAATATATATACAGTAGATTGTGGTTTTAACGACATTCAAAAAAGGCGGATTTTACGTAAAATCTATAATAAATAAATCAAATATACATTTTATTGTTCATAATATGCCCGTAATAAGAACACAAGGGGTGATAGTCGTGTTATATTAGAAAGTGAGCTCTTAATATATTTAAATCTAATTTTTTTGATAGCGTTTTTTACGCAAATATTGTTTTTTCCCGCTTAACTTTTATGAATACGTTTTTCTATATATAAATTACCGACAATTTTCTATAAAGAATTTATTTATACATAAATTTTTACGCAAATTTATATGAGCAAAAAAATTACTTGAAAAGCAGATATGGCAAGAGGAGCAAACTTTAAGACAAATTCCCTGGATATTTTTTTGGAATATGCAATGTGGCCGTCACATGTCGACACAATATAAAAAACATTCATTTTTTGTAAATCTAAATTTATCTTTTCAAATATAAAAAAAGAAATACAGTGCAACTAATTTTTTACGAATTATAAAGATAAGACACATGTATTATAAAACGCAATAAAAAGCCGAGAGAAATTATACACAGCGGGGTATTTTAAAGTTATTGTATAAGATTTTCTTAAGGAAAAAATATGATCGGAAGACAAAAGTTATTGTTCATTTAGCAAATAAAATTTATAAAAAAGATAAGCTTGACAGTGTTAGGTATCATTGGGAAGCACTAGTAGATACACGAGTCAAATTCATATATATTTATGGCTTAGAAGAAGAGATTACCAGATATTCTAAGAGATAAATTTTCAATATTCACGAAACAAAGCTGTTTAAAAAAAGTTCAGATAAATCCTATGTATATCATAAAATATCATAAAATTATAAAGCAAAACAATACGAGTCTAACAATTATGTCGGATATCTACTTGTTTGTTGAATAGATAAAACCTTTACTGATCAAGAAATCAATGAATCCAAAAATCATTTAGATTTACTTAGATTTTTATAATATTTCTTACCGGTCTGACAGATCATAACGACTTGCAGAGAGTCTTTTTTAAAACTATTTAACTGATTTAAACACACGACTAATCGTGAAAACTAAATATTTTGATTATTCTTATATTTTTTTTTCACATCTTGTGAATGGCAGAACAAACATCAAATTGTTTTTTCCATTTTAAAACAATCTTCAATTATACAGCCAATGATATTGAAATATAAAATCCATTAAATCAAAGTTAAACAAAAAATTACAACTTTTCCAGTTCTAAATCGATTTTAATAATGATATGAATTTTTCATATTTATGAGAAATTTTTATTTTAAATAAAGTTTTATGTATCTGTAATTCTATTGATCAAGTAGCAATCACATTAGATAAAATTGTTGCAACAAAGCTGACTTGCTTGAAAATTCCGAGAAAAATACGTAACAATTTTAATATAAATGTATAATATATTCCTCTAGATAAGTTTGATGGAGATTTGGTTTCTTATAAGGATGTTTTTACCGTTGTTTAAAATAATCACGAATATCTAATAATCTTAATTCTCTTAAATTTTTGCGGCTCTCAACAATATTTTGCGAAAAATAGAAAAAATTTTAAGTAAATTACATGATGCTGCTGATTAAATAATTTACGAGTATGTAGAGAAACTGTATAATAGATCATGATTATATTTTTATTCTTTAAGAGATTTATCTATGAGACCCTGGATATTAAAGATTTCAACTTTAATTATTTTTTTTAAATAAGGTGATTTTTACGCAAAATGTGCTTTTTACGCACGCCTTTTCTGAATTTTTGTATAAAAACCACCATCTACTGTATTTATATTTTTTATTAATATATAGTTTGAACAAAAAATGTATTAGGATTAGTAATTCCCACAATATTTTATATATTATTGTTTTTAAATTCTCATATCCTCAAATTTTCTGACGTCTATAAAACTGGTTAGTGCCTATGTTTTACTTAATTACATATTCTTTGTACTTTATTAAAAATTTATTGAATTTTTGGAATAGAAAAGTACATAAATTATATTCCATAAACCATATTCGGACCAGATAATTATGTGGTTAACAACTTTGAATATAAAATTTAGTTACGAGGTTTTTTTTATCGCCGACGTCAATTTTTAATAAATAGTGAGGAAAAGGCATTAATCGGCCAAAAAATATATATAAATATAGTATTAATATACTGCTGTTATATTGTGATCTAGGTTATTAAGGCTTTGTATAATATAAAATGAAGTATAAGGACTCCTAGGCGTGGTTATGAGTGTTGAAACACGAATAGGCAAAATAAGCTGTAAAAAATATAAAAGGGGTTAATGACAGTTTTGTGTTGTTTTTGAATTTTCATGTTGTTTTTAAAAAATTAAAAAACAGCACAAAAAAAGAATAAAGCAGATAAAAGATTCAGTAATGAAAATAAATTTTCATATTAATGATAAAAAATACTGATATTTAGGATTTTATACTTTGTTAAAAGAATTAAATTCGCGATTATTAGATTCAATATATTATTTAAAAAATAAATTTCAGATAATGAAAGGAAATTTCTTGATCAAAAAAAAAATTAAAATACTGATCATTTTATAAAATTAATAGATAAATTAAACAGGTGGGGATTAATTAAAATGATCCACGTGAGACAAAAAAATTTCAGAGAATTTCAGCTTTATTCTTATTTAGTGTTGTTTTTCTAATTTTTCAAAAGCAACATGAAAATTAAAATCAACATGAAATTGCAAAAACAACACAAAACTGGCATAAACCTATTTTTTAAAAGTGTATAGACAATAGGAAAGAATTTGTTAAGAATAAAACATTGAATAGTTAAAATTTGATAAAAACTATGTGAAACAACTTTAAAAGTTCCAAGATAAGACAAATTTTAATATTTTTAACCAAAGTTTATTTATATTCTGATAAAATATAAGTATTATATTAGTTTTGACATATCCAGTATCATATTGTCGTGGCTCCCGTATGGGCGCCCAAATGAAATGTAAGATATTAATAAAGACATAAAAATATTTTTTATTGATTGATTATATTTGAATCGTTGGTGTTCGTCGTGCATGGGGGTGAAATCTGTTTCGTATTTATAGCTTTATTTTTCTAGAAAATTCATCAATTCTGAGGGAAATTAAAATTTGATTTTTCTTTTTTTTTTCTTTTTGATTTTTGATTTTTCTTGTAACTGATTTTGTTTATTTATCGTCTAAATAATTAATTTAAAACTTGATAAAATTTGATCACAAATTTTTATGAATGCAAAATTGCCCGAAAGCATTAAGTTCACTCAGTAATAGCCAAGTTGTAATCCGGCTAGGCCGGCATTACATTCTCGTCTCTCCGTAAAATGGCCTTATATTCTTAATTGACACTTTTAAACTCTTACTTTTTTGTTAATATAGATGTTTTTTTTAGGTTTTTTTAGATTTTGATGACATTATAAGGTCCCTTCCATTTTTATCAATCTTCTCTGGCGTTTTTTTTAATAAAAACTTTGTCATTAGTTTGTAAATATGTCGTTTACAGTTACTATTAATTTTATTTGCGTATTTTGAAGATTTACTCTCTATTCTACTAATAATTCAATCTTTATCAACGTTTTTTTAAAAAAAATTTAAATATTGAAGCAGATAGAAAAATTTCTTTGAGTAGATAACCTGTATTTATATTAATTGTTGAATTTATTCTCATTTCAATCCCTCTATATATCTCACGCACATTTTCCCACGCACAATTCTAAGAATTATTCCAAGTTCTTAATTTATCTTCTCTACAATCGAGTTACCTGTTTGATTATATGGAGCTGTTTTTATTTGTTTTATTTCGTGTGTTTTTAGCAAAGTCTTGAAAGCATTTGAAGTGAATTGTCTCTCATTATCAGAAAGACAGTTTTTAGGGGTTCCGTATACTTTAAACCATGTGTTTTCAATAGCCATACAAATATTTTTTGACGTTATATTGTTTATTTTTTTCCCTTTAGTATATCTGCTAAAAGATCGATGATTAATAGAATATAAAATTGAGTTTTCTTAATATTTTTAGAGTATTTATAATGTTTTGTAGCAATTGGGATTTTAATATCGACGGCTATCGTATCGTTTATTTTGTAAACACGTAATCATTTGTAAAATTTTTTCCACATTTTTTTCTATAAATTTTCTCTTCCATACATATTTAGCAAGATTTGCATATTTTAACTATTTTTTATTTCAATTTTTTTATATTTAAGTATCTTTTTAGAGTTCCGTAAAATTTATGAACACACGGATGAAACATACTCTCTTGAATATTTATTAGAATTTCCTTTCTTTTTATATCAGATTTTATATTTTTAAGTTCTTTTATAACACTATAATCTAATTCGTATGGCTCATTGGTATTAATATAGTCTTTTTTTATTTAAAAAATTTCTTGATAGAAAATCAGCATACACATTATTTTGACCTTTGATATAATGTAGCACATAATCAACTCCTTCATTATCAATTTCCAGCGGTTTATTATCCGATTCACGTCACCTTTAAAGATTATATTGGCATTATCAGTATATATATTTACCTTTGTGTTGAAAATAATTGGTTTGAAATGCTGTAGAGACTTTAAAATAGCCAAGACTTCTTTTTCTACTATGGTGTAATTATTTTCTGTTTTTGAATATTTCTTACTATAGTATTCTATTAATTTATTCTGTTGAAGTAATATAGATCCTATTACTTTATCTGATTCATCGCAATTAAAGTCAGAAGGTGAGATGAAATTTAGATAGTATAGATTCGGCTGTTTCTTAATGATTTGAAAAATCTCATTTATTATTTTCCTATCCTCATCGTTTAAATTCACATATCGATTTTTAGTTTTCAATTTGTCGTATAGAGTTGATATTTTTATCGAAAGGTTTTGAATAAAAGGTCTAAACCAATTAAAAAATCCTAATAATATTTCCAAGTGTTTTTTGGTTTTTATTGGTCCTTCCCCAAACGTTTCAACCTTAGATATTTCAGGTTTTATTTCACATGATGTTATAACATGGCCAAGATAATTGACAGATTCTAATCCAAATTTACTTTTTCAAAATTTATAGATACTCCATATTCAATTAGAAGGTTTAGTACAATGTTCAAATGTTTAAAATGCTCAGTTCTATTTTCAGGAAAAATTAAAATGTCGTCAAGGTATATGAAAACATTAAAAACACCCTTTAAGATATTTTCTATAGTCAGTTGGAATGTAATTGGTGCATTACAAAGCCCAAATGGCATTTTATTAAAAATAAAAGTTCGCCTTAAAATCTTAAATCCCGTTTTATTAATGTCATCAGGGTGCATTCGTATTTGATAATATCCCTGGTTTAAGTACAATTGCGAGAAAAGTTTATAAATTTTTAAACCGGCAAGAATTTCTGAAATTTTTGGGATATATTGATGATTTTTTCTTGTTAATGAGTTTATGTAACGATAGTCGACGACTAATCTAAGTTTACCGTTTTTATTTCTGACTATAAATGCTCAGGAGATAAATTATATTTATCTTTCTTTACTTATACCTCGTTAATCAAACCATTTGGATGTTCTTAAACTTCTGCACTGATTCCTAATGGAACAGAATATTCATTAAATATTTTTCTAAATTCACCTTCAAGTATTATTCTATGGTAAAAGGTTTTGAAATCGCCTAACTTTGGATGTCTTTCTTAAATGATTAAATTAATGATTCTATATTGCTCTCATAATTTTTAATTTGAAATATTTTACTTTTATCGATTAAACTTTTGTCTACAAAACAAATATCTTGATTCATATCTTCATCTTCATTTAATTTATATTCAGTATCATCAATCTATAGTCTATTTTGTTTTAAATCAATGAATGCGTCATTCTCTCTTAAAAACTCATGCCCAATATTGCATTGGCGACTTTACTTTCAATTAAATAAAATTTTGTTGAATATGGATTTTTTTGATTACCAAAAAGAGTAAATTTTATATCCAATTCCCTCTTTATCTCAATACGAATCCGTCCGCAATTCCTAATTCTTCAACCTTTTCAATTAAATTTGGTTTTAGATTAAGTGATTGTACAATATTGGCAGTAAGATAATTATGGACCGAATAGCTCAGTGGTTAACACTATTGAATGTAAAATTTAAGTATCGTGGTTTGAATCCCGCTGACGTCACTCTTTAATAAATAATGAGGGAATGACATTAAGCGGTCATAGGTATAGAAATATAGCATTAATATACAGTTGTTCTAGTGTGGTATAGCTGATTAAGACTTGGTCTAATATGACAATGAAGTAGAAGGGACACTCCTAGGTGTGGATATGAGTGCGGCGAAGCATCTGGGCAAAAAAAAGTGATAAATAAAATATCATGAAAAAGCCTCTAATTAGCTGTATCCTGCCGAGTCATTGATAAAAGGAAAATCGCGTATATAACTTGGCTTCTGTGTAAATAGAAAGTGACATATTATTGGAACACTAGGAACCAAAGGCCATAAGACTATGGTTGGAGACAATTCTCCGGGTTGGCAGCTATGGATGTTTTCAGCATGTAATATTTATATTTATATTTATAAGATAATTATGGTTGGATCCTGTGTCTAAAATAGCCTCTATAGGTTTATTCTCAATTAATATAGGAAACTTGATGGTTGTAAATTTAGGTTGGGTTTCATTCATCAAAAAATTTTTGCTTTGCTGTCGTCTTTATTGTTATTTTTTTTTCTTCATTCTGCACTCATATCGTTGTGGGTTGTTGTTTTATGAACATGACAAAATTTCTTGTTAAATCTTTGCATAGGCTATCTTTTATTATTGATTTTATAGAAGGTATATGATTTTCTTGTAGTGTTGAACATATTATTTTTTAAAGTTTCATTATTTTCAATTGAATCATGGGGGTCATTCTTAAAATATTTTTCAATTATGAATCATTCCATGTTTATTAATTTTATCAAAAACACTGTTAAAATCTCTTTGGGCATATTTTGAAATTTCAAATTGAACTATTTCGTGGAGACCACAAAAAAATAATTCTTGGATTTTTGATTTAGAATATGTTCATCCCAGTCGAGACAAAACGATAATTTCAGGCAATTCTTTTTTATTTCTTCCAAATATGCACAGATAGTATAATAATTTTGTTGTCAGATTGACGTTATTTTTTGTTGGTATTTGTAGGCGCTGTTTGCATTATACATCAGTTTTAGTAGTTTATGTAATGTTTCTTGAGGAGATGTTGTATTTTCAATCTGATATTGAATGTTTATATCAATAATTTGAGTTAGTACATCCTGTTGAGTTTCATCGAACCATTTGCATATCCTTGCGACTTCTTAGAAACAAACCTTCTAGTTCACAAAGTCTTGATCTTCTACATATCTCAGTAGGTTTAGTCGATGTATAATTTTTAGTCCGGATATTTCATTTCTATATTCAAAAAGTGCAGTCTCTAGTGTAGTATCTATTTGCGACGCCTTCTTAATTATATTTTCTTCCTTTTGAATTGCATTTCTGACATTATTTCTTTTTGAAATTGAGCTCAATATGTCTTGGCTCCAGTATGGGCGCCCAAATGAAATGTAAGATATTAATAAAGACTTTTGAAAAATATTTTTTATTGATTGATCATATTTAAATCGTCTGTGTTCGTCGTGCATGGGGGTGAAATCTGTTTTGTATTATTAGCTTTATTTTTCTAGAAAATTCATCAATTAGGAGGGAAAATAAAATTTTATTTTTCTTTTTTCTTTTTGATTTTTTTTGTAAATGTTTTTGTTTATTTATCGTCGAAATAATTAATTTAAAACTTGATAAAATTTGATCACAAATTTTTATGAATGAAAATAGTCCGGAAGAATTAAGTTCACTCAGTAATATTCAAGTTGTAATCCGGCTAGACCGGCATTACAATATATTAAAAATCTTTCCTCCCTTGTAAAACTTTAAGGATTCTAGGATATCATCAGGCGATAAAACTTTTGGTCTGTATTTTTATTTCTCCCCTTTTCGATCATATCTCTTTTATATTTTTCCTTTTGTAATTCTCCGAAACTGACATCATTGAAATCATCAAAAACTTCATTTACTGAATTCTTCAATTTTATGTTATTATTTATTGAATAATATCTGATTTTGTTTTTTTTATTTTTCAACCTTTTCAACGTATACATCGTGATTATGAAATTTCATTTTAACTATTGTGTTAGAAATATCAGTTATTAATAAACCGATGCACGTATTAACAATAATCTACATCTTTTATTTTCACTTTCATTTTTTTGTCCTAATTATAAATATGATCTCAAATAGGATCATTTCTTTATTGCGCTAACTTTTAAAAAAATTTAGATTCATTGAGGATATTTTAATTTGTTTTTTTGGCGCATTTAAGCCAGATTTCATTTCGACAAAAAGGGGATAAATTCGCCTATAGGCGATTGACCCTCTACGCTCACCATTATATAGGTAATTTTAAGCCCTTTCAAGATTATTTTTTTTAAACCTGTGGCCCCATACTTGTTAACACGGACCAGTCAAAGTATTTAAAAAAATATAGGTCCGTACAAAGTATAAAAAAGCGAATTGGCAAACTCTATACAATTATTTTAATTTTAAAAATGAACCAACACCATATCTTCAATCTTAAATTTCTCAGGATTTCCTAGTCTTTAACACTCTTTAATGTAATATTTTTGTATCATAGTTGTAATCCCGCCGATTTCACTTTAATCAATAAATATCTTTGGCATTAAGCAGTCAATAAATATATAACTATAGTATTAATATCAATTGTTTCAATGTAATATGGCTGATTAATATTTGATCTAATATGACAAAAAAGAAGAAGGAACTCTCGTACGTGTTCGAATTAGCCGGTGAAGTATCTTGACAAAAAGTGTTATAATAAAAAAATCTTGAAACGGGCTCTAATTACGTGTATATAGCTGCTTATTTGATAAAATGATATTGTATATTAAACTGGGCTTCTGTATAGCTTATGAGTAACATATTACAGTACAACCTCTCTTATTTGAGCACATAATTATAAATTTTTTTAAAGTGTTCATATTGGTGAGTGTGAACACTGATTCTGAAAACTATTAAAAATAAAAAAAAATTAACAAATTAAAAAATACAGAAAGAATAATAAACCAATTAAAAAATATTGAAAAAATTATGAAGAAAAACAGAAAGAATGATTAAATAACTATTTTATTAAATGTTTGAATTAAGAAAATCAGTAATTTTGGCAGGTCTCTCAGCCTTTTCTTCTCAAACCATTTCTTTCAAATTTAAAACATGTTCCACACCATCAGATTTATTTTCTTCAAACCCATATTACAATTCATCTAGCATGTTCGTTGCATCTAGATTAGTTATTTTTCGGACTATTGGGTGATATTTTTCACAAATATCATTAAATATATTTTCATACACTTCTATATCACTCAAATTCTCAATAATAAATTTTAAATCATTTTTAAAATCTTCTTGTGGTGCAAAACAGGTTTTTCAATTTCATAGAAATTAATATTAATCTTCAAATTAAGCAAAACATCGATCATTGAATTACGAAGTGATTTTTCATAAAAATTTACTATAGTTTCACAAGTCACACTAACCCATGCTGTTTTAATAATACACAATGCATCGTATATGGTCGTTTTCATATAATTTCTGAATAATTCAAGTGTTTATAATCCGGATTATCAAAATTAAATAATATTCTATTCGATAAGAATTTTCTGTATTGGCATTTGAATGAATGTATAATTCCCTGGTCACATGGTTGTATTTTAGAGGTCATATTTAGAGGAAAAAATAATGTTTCTATGTTACTATATTCCGTGGCAATAGTGTGTATTGATGCGTTGTCTTATGTGATAAGTATCTTTCTATTTTGGCATTTCATATCTTCATTTAATGTATATAACCATTCTTTAAATATTAATATGGTCATCCATGATTTTTTGTTGCTTAAATATTTTATATTTAAAGCTTTAATATTCCTATCTTTGAATAAGCGCGGATTCATTGCATTCCCTATAACTAAATGTTACAACTTTTCATTTTTTAAGCTTACACAAAACAAACTTGTCAATCTTTCTTTTACCAATTTCCCACTAGCCGAGTCATCTTTATTAAAAAAATTTGTTGTTTTTTTATGTTCTGCCACCAAAATAATCTCGTTTCATCACAATTAAATACATTTTCGGGTATATTCTGACAATTTATTTTTGTAGGAATTTTTAAAATTAAAAATTATATTATCATCTACTAAACCTGATTCATCTGATATTTTCTTAATAGACAAATTATTCATTTTTTAAATCTTTCTAACCATCCATTAGAGGTTTTAAAATTATTAATATTCATCTGATTTGAAATATTCAATGCCATTTTTTTGATATTAATATTTTAAATAATCATGTTACGCTTTCTCAGGCTCTGTAACCAACAATATAAAATGTTATGAAAGTTTTTTGTTTTATATAACTCTCTTTTCCTTAATACAATATATAAAACGTCTGTATTATCGGTGTTTTAAATAAATTGTTTGTTTTTAGAATTTTTTTGATGCTTCCTAACGAGATTTTAAAATGATTTGCAATATTTCTCTGGCTAACACTTGAATTTTGAAGTTTAAATCCTATAATTGATTTTTGTAGTTGTATGCTAATGTCTTTATGTTTTTTGTGCATTTCTATCTTTGTTTTCTTGTTCATATTTAAGGTGTTATTTTTTGATTTTTATTATTAATTTTAGTTATAAAGTTAAAAAATATAAAGTGTTCATGTTCAAGAAGAGAGGTTTAATTTATTAATGAATTATATTGTATTTTTTAAAAAAGAAAAATGTTCAAATTAGGGGGGTTCAAATTAGAGGGGGATGTACTGTATTTGAACACCGAAACAAAGATCTAAGAACTATAGACAGAGATAACTCTCTGAGTTGAAAACTATGATGTCGTCAAGATGTAATAAAAATTTATATCTAAAAATTTCTTTGCGGGCCGGCAAATTTTCTCCACGGCCGGCATTGGTTCGCGAACACGGGGCTAGTAACGGATGATTTTGACTGTCTTTTACCGAAATTCGCATCAAAAAAATCTTCACAAATAGGAAAGTCACTTTTGCTTAATTTTTATATTAGACCGAGTCCTAATTTAATATACCACATTTGATCAAATAAATAATGCTGGTTTACTTTTTACAAATTAATAGTGTTCATCAACTATTTAATAAAGTTATTTTAACAATAATTCGAACCACAAAGCTTAAATTTGCATTTAAGAAGGATGATCACTGAGCTATTTGACTACTAAAAATCTTATTTTTTTGAAAAATAACATCTTATTCAAATATTTTAAATTCAATTTATAAAATTAAACTTAAATTTAAAAAATTAAATTTAAAAAATTAAATTTATTAAATGCAATTTAAAAAATTAAATTTAAGGTAATTACGATTATAATAAATAAAAATAAATAGTTTAAAAAAATAGTTTAAAAATAAAATAGTTTAAAAATAAAATAGTTTAAAAATAAAATAGTTTAAAAATAAAATTGTTTAAAAATAAAATAGTTTTTGTCAAGTTTATTTTTATAATCATTGTGATATTTTATAAATTTTCAATATATATTTTAATTTTAGAACTTATATTTTAATAAATACCTTAATTTTAATATTTTATAAAAAAATTGAACAATAGTATACCTTAAACATAATCTTGAAATTAATTATACCCATGGCACATGTAAATAAATCACAGTTTAAAATCTTAAAAAATATCTTTGAAAAAGATAATTTACCTGATTCTTATGTCCTAAATAAGATATCAGTTGAAATAAATTTACCGTATAAGACACTTCAAATATGGTTTCAAAACATGAGAGCAAAATTGAAACGTGAAAATAATTGTAAAAATATTTTATCATTTACTGATAAAAGTAAAATTTTATCATTTACAGATAAAAGTAAAATTTTATCGGGTAAAAAATCAAATATTAATGGTGGGATTAGTCTTCTAAATACGCGATATTATGTTAAAACAACCGATATTTCAAAGTTAAAATTTTCCGATTATACAAACGAGATTGAAAATGTTAATTTTAAAAATGAAAATTGTGTTAAAACGACTCTTAAATATTGGAAATGTGATGAAAATCCTAATTTGTATTAAACTGTAATTATTATAATTTTAAAAATTTATCTTATTTTATTTAAAAATCGTTATTTTTTACAAAAAAGGTTATATATACGCTTATCCGCTAATTTTTATTTTATTTGTATCATAAAAATCTGTCTAATAGATATAAAAACGATCATTCCGGTTATATCTACCCAAATATTAGGAAATGAATGTATAAAGAAGCCGTCTTAAAAACCTTTTTTATTATGTTTTTATAAGACGCGAGTTTATCTAAAAAGCGGGGCTGATATTCAGCTGTAAATGTTTATTTAATAGGTGACTTTTTATATTTTAAACTATATTTTCATATTTAAATGGTAAAATTTTTAAGAACATTTTTAACCATAGCTAAAAAAAACAGGGGCCAGATAGCTCTGTGGTTAACACTTTTGAATGTAAAATTTAAGATCGTGGTTCGAATCCCGCTGACGTCACTCTTTAATAAATAATGAGGGAATGACATTAAGCGGTCAAAAACTATAGA
>SDVU01000478.1:0-13027 GCA_016256075.1 Dictyocoela muelleri | reverse complement strand
AAAGAAGATTCTTGATGGATTTGACACAGGAAGATTTCAGTTATTTATTTGTTGAACTTTTGAAAATCATTTTTAATCTAAAATAATTTTTATATTATTTTTTCACCCTTAATTTTTGAATCCTAGGAATTTTATTTTTTATTTTTTTATTCCTAGGTAGCTACCTTGGGTTTAGTCCGGAAAAGTTACATCCAAATGTAGAATATGAAATGATTTTCTTGCCGATATTACAATTTATCAGAGAAAATAAGTTTTTTTTTGTTGATAAAACATTTATTAATTCTTAAAATTGAGGCGCATGGTTATGCGACTGAACTTTTTTTTATCCTAAGAAATTTTTCACGGCTATAAATCATACATTAGTTTATTTTATCAAAATATTCCATTAGTTAGTTTTATATCAAAATAAAGCATTGAACATATATAATGAATTATTTTTTTAAAAAAATCTTATATGAAATAATCTCTCATATATATATTAATATCGAATTATAAAAGGAAATATACATATATCTATTTTATAAAATTCAGTTCAAAATTAAGATACCATTAAATCTTTTTCAATCAAATATCAATAATATGGATCAAAAAAAGTCAATGTGTGTTGAAAGAAAGGTTGCAATTTATATAAAAGAAGTAAAATATTAACTAAAAATTATTCCTGTAGAAAATTTTTAATCCGAATTAAAAAAAATTAATTATTGGTGTCGTATATAGTGTGTTACGACAAGTTGCAATTATAAAATAAATAGTAAAGGAGTAAATTTGATGAAGTTATTTGTTGTTTCTACAAATGTTATAAATGAGGATTTGATTGGTTTCTTTTCTCCTTTAAAAATATAAAAGGAAACAACATTAAATAAATATGGTTTATAAGAAAACATCTTTTATTGATTCACCCAGCAAGCCTGGTTTATATGGTCGTAACAAGTCATCATTTATAAAGTCAATTTTTTACAGATATTTGACCGGCCTTGTTCCTCAGTGTGAAAAAGACAATTGGTGATAATTATCTGACATGTAATATACCATTTATTTACATCGGAAATGATTTTTTTTAAACGTTAGGAAAAAGGTGAATAAAATTATAAATGTATTAGCAATTTATAAAATAATACATAATAACATTCCATATACAACAAATTCCTACGATTCTTAACATAGACATCTAAATCAGAAAACTTTAAAAATATAGACAAATAGGGCTATAAAAGAATTTTATATAATGAAAACGGTGAGATAAATTGTTTATCTTTTATTTCGTTTTGGCAAAATTAGACAAAAATTAAAATTTTAAAACGTAAAAATTATATTAATTTATTATAAACACTTGATGGATATTAAATTTTGAAATTTCGGCGAATATATTTGAAATTTTCAAGAAATAACTAAAAAGCTTTTATTAAAATAATTAATATTAATATTTCTTTAATTCGCATATTATTAGCATTTTTTAGTTAAAATAAATATTTATCTAAAATTAATTAAAACAATTTAAAATGATTTAATTAATTATAATTATTTTATATTTTTTAAAAATTAAAATTTTGTCTAACAATTGTCTTCTCGACAAAGCCCGTTGTGATTTTTCGACTTTGATGAACAATTTCATCAAGTCATCCGAAAATAATGTCACATGATAAATTGTTTCTTGATAGAAACTTGATATTTTAGACACCAAGATTAGATTGTGCTTACTGAGTTTGTAAAAAGCATCTTGTTGTTTTTAATATGTGTGGAATCAAATCTTTTTTTTACTATGGACTGGTCAAAGTGTTAAAAAAATCGCAGATAGGTACAAGTATAATAAAATTCGCTGACTGCAAATTATATACAATTTTTATATATCTAAATTATACCAACACATATACTAAAATCATAACCCTGCGAGATTTAATAAAGGTTAACATCTTTACTTTAAAAATATTACATCGAGGTCGTAATCTCGCCGACATACTTGTATAAAAGATAGGGTTGACATTAAGCGACATATAATTATATAGCCATATAACTAATAAACATTTATTTTAGTGTGGCGTTAAGCTTAAACTCGCCATATGGCGAGTTTAAGCCTTTCTATCCTCGTTTATTATAGCGAAAACTTCCTAAATTATAATATATTTTCCAAAAAAAATATTTTTACTTGGTTTACCACTAATAAATGAAATTTCCCATCAATAAAAAAGATTTCCTTATTAAAAAAAAATTTCTACTAATAAATGGGCAGTTTTCATATGAAATGTAATTTAAATTTAAAATAGAAAATTCTCAATAGAAAATTCTCAATAGAAAATTCTCAATAAAAAATTAATGGATTAATCAAAGATTCTTTTAAGTTTATACTTGAATATTCAGAATTATTTAAGTTACCACTATAGTTCTTGTAGTGTAGAATTTAATTTTTTTACAGATCTTCCCATTATAAATAAAAAGCTCACACTTAAAAAAATATAAGTTTACAGGAGCAAGGCTGTGAGAGTGCTCACATTAATGTGGGCGCTCTCACAGCCATAAGGAAAAAAATTAAAAAACCTGCATTCAATATTTTATAAATTATAACAAGTACCAAAAGCAATGTATTCTTATCGAAAACTAATGCAATAGATTTCGGTTCTTACCGGGTCTTCAGACACCCTAATTTAAATTAAAGTCTCATTCTTCTGAGCATAGGATGTGATTATTTCAAATAAGAATCATATCTATGCTCAGAGGAAGGAGACTTTAATGTTTTTAGGGGAGCTGAAGAACCGGTAAAAACCGAAAAAAAAGATTAGGAATAAAACGATAATATATTTATTTGTTTTTAAATGAGTTGTTATGGAGATATTACAAATAAAAATTAATTTTTAATTTGAACTGATTGGTAAAAAATGGATTGATAATATAATTTACTTATTAAATAAAAATATTTAATTATTATACTTGATTTTTTTCAATTAAATAATGTAATTTTTTTATATAATTTTTTAAAACAAACATTACCCCATGACCCCCTTACCTTGGGTTTAGGCCTCTCACAGCCATGCACCAGTTTACACTTGGAGAACCATACTTTACACTTATAAAATTTTAATTCCTTAGGTGTATACTTTAAACTCTATAGATGTAAGCCATTAATTTATTATTGGGAATTTTCATTTTTTAATAGAAAATTCCATTTATAAATGAAATTTTTTCATATAATAGTGAGAACTTTCCATTATTAATAGAAAAATTCTATTTTTTAATATAAATAATTATATCTATTTGCGGGAAAATCTTATTTAGTAGTGGGAAACCCTGTAGAAATTTTATTTCTCAAAAAAAATTTTTTAAATATAGTAAATTTTCGCTATAATAAACGATAGTGAAAAGCTTAAACTCGTCATATAGACAGTTTTAGCATAGCCCGGTAATACATGATAGGTTAGACACTAAGCGATCAATAAGTATATAACCATCTATTAATATACATTTTTCCAATTTGTTTTGCTGATTAAGGCTATTTCTAATATGAAAATAAATCAGAGGAGATTATGTATCAGTGAGTATGACTGGGTTAACGTATCTTTGTAAAAAGATGTGAGAATGAAAGAAACATTCTAAGTCCTCTAATTACTCGTACCAATGATTTATAATAGTAGGAAAAACATATATACACTAAAGATTCATTGTAGTTTATTTGTGGCTAATACTTTACAAGAGAAACATAGTTCTAGATCATGTTTCCAAACGTAGGGCTTACACCCACTTTGTAGGGTGTGGTTAATTTGTATTTTCAGGGAAAGCAATTTGTTTTTTGTTTATGGGTGGTGGTTCGATTTGAATTTTTAAGAAGTAGGTGCTATCAGAATTCCTATAAATTTATGGCATTAACTTAGAAAGTTCCTACATAAAATGAAATAAATCCGTAATAAAAATCAGATCCAATCTTTCCATTAAACAATTTTTTTAATTAATTACCTAAATAAATAAAAATAATAAACATTTTTTTTAATACCTTATGTTTTGCATAATATGAGGAACACTTTTTTTCGGCTAGGTAAGACAAACAAAATTTTTTTCGGCTGAGTGGGAAAAAAAATTTTTTTTGGCTAGGGGGGCATGAGCATAAAAAGATTGAAAAACACCGATATAGATACTATTGTAGATACAAATCTTAGGTAGGAAAAGTATGTATGTTTTTGAGATTTCATATATATATATATATATATATATTATTCAAAAACGGTAAAATTTTCTCACTGAAACGCCAATTTTCACGAACCGGGATTGCATACAACTGTTTAATCTGATATTAAGGTTAGCAAAATATCATCTAATAAGATACAAATCTTATAAAAAATAGACATTGCTAACTGAAAACTACTTATAGGCATAAAATATTGCCATGCGCTCATAAATATAGTGTTATTTCAAATTAGGTAGTGTTTCAAATTTGATTTTATACTTTTATTACACAATTGCAAAGTAGTTAAAATTAATTGGATTGTTAGTAAAGATTTTTTTTCCTCTCGCTGTTAATGAAAATACGAATTTCTTTACCTGGTCAGTTTCTTAAAATAATTGTTAATTTCAAATTGTATATTTTAAATTTAAAATCGCATGTGACTCCTCTAAACTTTAAACACAAAGTATAGGTTATATTGAAACTTTAAGTCTGCATCGAACACACTTATATACGAATCACCTAATATTCCTTTTCTATAACCCGATTTAGCTCCTTTTAATTTTCTGTAAAGAAAATATTTATGTTAAATATACGCCACAGAGTTTTTATCAGATTTAGAATAAGTAATTAGAATGACAAAGAAAGATATCTACTTTTTATTCACAAAAAGCTTTAGAAATCTGTTAGTGTGCTTAGGCGTAAATTAATTTTGAATTATAACTTTATAAGTCTAGCATTGTTGCACTATTTTCCGGAGTTGCAGGTAAATTGTTAACATATGTCTCTGCAAATATATTCCAGTCGAAAAAGACTGGTTATATTACTTCATAAAAGAAACAGTTCTATACTATTACTGAAAATCTACCAAAATTTACAATAGTGATCGTTTTCTCATTGAAAAACCAGTGACTGGCTGACGCCTAACAGAAACCTATCCATCAGATTGAAAAATTTTTAACTTGCCACCGCCTGAGAATATTATATTTTCAATATTCAGATTTGACAAAAAAAAATAAATTTCGAGTATTCCTCGACCCCATACCTCCAAAAAAATATTTATTTAAAATAATTCGTTTTTTTTGAATTGATGTGTGAGCGAAAATTTCACTTTCATAGAGAACTTACAAAATTTACGTGTATTGTCTTTTTTTGTACTTGCGTGAATTCTGCAGCGGATTCGTAGTGATTTTTATGTTTCTTCTAATTATTGGTTAATATGTGTACCATTAGACGATTAAGGCTTTTCCGTAGGATATATCTTTATAAATTATTTTTCATCTAGAAAACCACATTCTGATGTTCTGGAGCCTGTGAGTGTTCCCACTTAGCCTTTTTACTAGTTCAGTACCTAATTTTATTGTAAATGAACTATTATTCTGTTATTCTTTTTGGAGTCTGAAAAATTAATTAAGGGTTAATATAAAATCTAAGAAAAAACATGCTATTGTAGTTAAATATCTAGGTATTTATGATCGTAAAAAAATATCCAAGTCAATTTAACATTTTTATAAATATTAGGTATGATATGTGGTTTAAAAAGATAAAAAATATATTTATTAAACCCATATAATATTCATATATAAAATCATGCATTAATAAATGCAAAAATTTCTATAAATATATACAAAAATTTTAATTAATATATACAAAAATTTTCATAAATATCACAAAAATTTTAATAAATACATTGATGATCTTAATTATATATATTGTGTAAAAATTTTTTTAGAGGTTACATTTAATTAGTAAGGCATTATATATATAATGTTCATAATATAAATATTTTTTAAGCCTGATTAACGATCATATTATTAATACAGTGTCCCAAAAATTCTCTACTTTTGTGGATTTAAAAAAGACGGAGAATTACGGAGGGGGGGGGTGAATTAGGATGGGGTGAATTACGGAGGGTCGGATTTTATTAGATTTAATTAGAAATATAAAAATGTTTATTTTATTTATTTAAATAATCGGTACAGAGTCTACCAATAGATCAAGAATTAGACCTAAAAAGGTGATAAAAAAGATAAATTATTAAAAAACTAAAGAGTAATATTCTTGTAAATCGAGTTAATAAAAATTTTTTTTTAAAAATAGCAGTATAGACACTAAAAATCAAAGATTTTTCTGTATATATTACCATTTTGATAAAATATTTACGATAAACACGTTTCCCGATAATATTAATCAAGAGGTTCTCAAAAACTTATCTTCTAGATTATCTTTTTAGGTCTAATTCCACGTCCATTTGTGAATCTGTCAAGGTTTTCATAGTTAAACCTTTTTTTAAAATTTATAGACATATTTTAAACTTATAGACACAAATTTTTAAAGTTATAATCACATTTCTTTTAGAAGTTTATAAACATTTTTTAAAGTTATAGACCTTATTTTGCGTTATATACCCTTATTTTCAGTGCTATAGATCTATTTTTATAGTTCTATAGACAATTTATTCGGAGTTATAATCATCCGCGAATTTTAGTTTCGATTAATTTTTTTAAACTATATTTTTAACCCTATATTTTTTTTATCTCAATTTTTATCCCTTATATTTAACCCTAGTTAAACCCTTATTTTTATCATTCTTTTTAAACAAAGTTTAAAAATTTGGGTTAAAAATATGTGTTAAAAATTTTGGTTTCTGAAATATGGATTAAAAAACATGGGTTGAAAAATATGAGTTAAAAAATATGAATTAAAAAGCAAAAGTAATTTGTAAGGTCTAAAAATAATAAAAGGTTAGGGTTGGAAAATATGTGTTTAAAAATACAGACTAAAAAATGTGGGTTAAATATTATGGGCTAAATAATATAGCTATAAAAAATATGGTCTAAAATAAGTGAGAAAAAGGGTTTAATTCCGGTTTAAAAAATAAGGGTTAAAAAATAAGAAAAAAAGTTTCAAAAGTATTATATTAAAAAAAATATGAGTTAAAAATAATTGTGTAAAAAATGTTTAAAAAAGTAGGTTTAAAATTAATTAATTAAAAGAATTTAGCGGTTCATCTATAAATCAGGTAAAATGGGTCTATAATTTTGAAAATAGGAGTTTTTAACTTGATAAAATGAGGGTTATAACTTTGAAAAAGAAGGTGTATAACTTTATAAAATTTGGTGTATAACTTTGAAAAAGAGTTTTTAATTTAAAAAAATGGGTTAGAACCCTGAAAACCCCTTTATAACTGCGAAAAAATGGGGAGTTTACTTAAAAAAATAAGTCTATAACTATGAACAACCCTGTAAAAAATGAAAAATTCACGTTGATGGCTAATTTAGCGAGATTGCTTTTTTTGAGGGTGTGAGTGACTTTAATTCTAATAAGAAAAATTTATGAAAAAAATAGTGGCGAATTCAGGTGTCAAAATTTAGAAAAGATGTATATTTTAGGAGGTGACTTTTATATTTTTTTTGTTATATATTTGCGTATTGATCATTCAGAAAAAAAACCACTTTCGGATGAAAAAAAGGGGTATACAATTTATTTTAAGAAAATGCCCTTAAGAATAATATACGGAAAAAGATGAACTTTAGAATGTAAAGACATAAAAAGGTAGGAACGCAATAGTTTATAATAATTATTATCATTTTAAAGAAAAGACACTTACAACAATAACATGGAGTGCAGCAATAGAAAATGCAAGGCAAAATTTAACAAAAGTAAAAATATATTAAATAAAGATAATATTATTCATAATGTTATCCACTTACGCCTCAGAAGGTAAAAAAATAGGTATAAATGAAAAGCACAGACTTGCTAAGAACGTTTTTAAATAATAAAGAAATAATATCGAAAATACATAAAATATCTCGATTTTTCTAAACGGCTGCCTTTAGTAAACATAATTCTTAAAATATTATAATAAATAAAACTAGAAATATAGTAATTAAAAATTTTGATAAAACTTTTGATATACCTGATAAATATAAAACGACAATTAGAGAAAAATATCTTAAATTCGACAGTGGCGTTAAAAATAATATAAGAATTTTACTATTTATAAATTCCAGTAAGATAACTTTACTAAAAAAAGCAGATATATGTTAAGTGATTTAACCTTAAAAATGACACCTAAATGTTTATATCAAATATAATATATAAAAGCCAAAGTAAAGGCAAATTATATCCCATTATTATTTACATTTTTAACTAATAAAAATAAAAATACATATTTAAAGCTTTTCAGACATATTGAAAAACTAAATTGTGGTGATTATTAGAGCAAACAAAATGTATATTTTGCCTATTTTTCCTATTCTGCTTATTCAGCCTATTTTTAAATTTTTCATAAAAAATGTCTATTAATAGGCATTTTTATTTATGATTTTTTATATATCAAAATTTATTTATATGTCAACTATGTGCCTATTGAAATATATTGCTATCAAATTTCACCTATCATAAATTCACGTAAAATTTATTTAATTAATTTTCATAAGAAAGCATCCAATATCACATTATGAATTGAATACTGAAATTTATGAAAATATTCTATTTTCTAAATAAAAATTCAAAATTATTTCAAAAAAAGGAATTAACAAAATGCTTTTTTTAAAAAAAAATACCGGTACTTCTACCTTCGTATGGCCCTGAATTATTTTATGTAAAAGAAAATGTAAATATGTCATTAAGAATAAAATTTACAATAAACATGATATGTATGTATTTTATGGTATTATGTTGTTTATATAATATATTTCCGTATTTAGCGAAGCTAAAAATAGAAATATATTATAAAAAAAGTATAATACCATATAATACATACTTTTTCGTTTTATCGTAAAATTTTATTCTTAATGACATATTTACATTTTCTTATACTTAAAATAATTCATGGTCATAGGATATGTTTATAATTAAAATTCTATTTATAAAACAAAAAAAATAAAAAAATTATTTATTAAAAATAATTGAAAAAAGTCAACTAATTCCATATCCCTATAGTTCCAAAAGAACATAAACACATTTAAATGGTCATCAATTGAATCTATTTCAATGCCATAAGAGAAATGTTTGATTTTTTTTTCAGGTGTGCGAAAATTTTCAATTTTTTGTGTATTCACCTTAGTTACAGGGTCTACAAAATTCCTTTTACGGCAAACTATATTTGGAAATAATCTCTGTTCATTAACGAATTATAAGCTGGCCTCATATCTGATATTTATGAGATTTTTTTTCAATTTTTTTCAATTATTGGTAATAAAGTTTTTGAATCTCTCTTTATGACCTTTTCTGATTAAAATATATTTAATTTCACTTCAATTATCCCAAATATCCATATCACTTCTCAGAATCGACCATTACCATATTTCTTTTTAGTCCAATGACTTTCATCGATCTGAACTTCTTAAAGGTTCACCTATTAATATAATATTTTTTTTTTCAATGAGACTTTTTATTTTTTTCTTTATGAATTTGAAAAATGATATATATATATATTTATATTTATTCATAGATAATTCGCAATTTTTTAAGATATGATTTATTGGAAAGTGTATGCGCAAAAAAAATAGTATGAGAATATTAATATGTTTTTTATGTCAAATTTCAAATTAAGAAATTCTGAATCACTCAGAATATAACATCTTTTATTGTAATTTTTACAATTACAGATCAATCATAATCATTCATATATTATATTATTTTCTGACATCTTTCGTTTGAAGACAGTGCATTTTTTTGTTTTTGGTATTATACCCACTTTTTAATAAACTGACTATTTTTTTATTATTATTGACAAATTCATAAAAATCTTCATCCTTCATGCTATTTATTTGATGTAAAAAAATAGGGGTAAAAATTTTTTTTAAATAGAAGTCGAATAATAAACACTTCTAAGACCTTGAATTATTCTAAGGAAAAGAAAATGTAAATATGTCAACAAGAGTAAAAATCTGCGATAAACACGAATATGTATGTATTTTATAATATTATGCTGTTTATATAGTATAATACCATAAAATACATACATATTCGTGTTTATCGCAGATTTTTACTCTTGTTGACATATTTACATTTTCTTTTCCTTAAAATAATTCAAGGTCATAGGAAGGTAGTAGTACCAAACTACCCATTAAAAACAAATTAAAACACAAATTGCAAAAATATATTGAGATGGCATCTGAAAGTTTCTTTATAAACGAAATAGGCTTAATATACTGTAAACATTGCAATGTTTTTGTCAATACAACCAAAAAGTATTATGTCACTCAGCATTAACTTACAGAAATGCATAATAAAAACGTGGAATGCAAAAATATCTTGAATCAAACAATTTTAAATTTTCAACTACTGAAATTAAGAATATTATATTTGATGAGTTCTATGCTGCAAATATCCTTATTTATATAAAAGGGGCACGCATTAATAATAAATATGTTTGAAAATTAAAATGTTTAAGCTCCCTCTGAAACAACAATACGGAGTTGTTTAAAATTAAAATTTGAAGAACATTATGATTTTATCAAAAAATTTTTTTATGATAAATATGATTTCATAATGATAGATGAGACACAATTTTTTGGAAGAAAATTTATTAATATAATAATGAGAATTATTGAAGAGCCAACAAAATATTTTTTTGTAGATGTTATTTAAACTGTTCTCAGCGTAAAAATAGTAACAATAAACATAGCAGTTGATGATATAATAAAAGAATTTAATTTGAATAGAAACAAATTCATATTGCTACAAATTGATTTATCTAGATATTGATAAAGGCTTGTAAAAATTTTAAGTTATTTTACACAAATATTTTACATACAATATGCTTTGCTCATATACTTCATAACTTCGCTCAAAAATAAAATTGAATTATCGAAAAGTTAATGATATAATTACCTCAATGAAGAGATTAAATGTAAAAAATCAATCTCGAAAAAATGAATTTAATCATATCGGAATAATAACATCTCATATAGTTACCAGCTGGGGAAGTTGGCTTAATGCTCCCTTTTTATTATGAAAATATAAACAAAATAAAAAATGTTTTATAAAAGAGATGGTGGGGTTTATTATATTTGGCAGCACATTCGGCTTCTTACGAGAGCTCACTTATGCTGGAGTTGCAATAAATATCAATAAGATACATAAATTTACCTGAATATATTATCATCGCCACGAGTGAAAATTTTAAAATTAAAAATGCTATTGAAATGACAGAAAAATTATCATTTAATAATGATGAACTTGGTTTAAAAGAATACGTACGGAAAAGTATTAAGGAAAATGATATTTCGAAATTCCAAGTTTTGAATGAAATAAGTCCATATCTTAAAAGTCGTATCAATGAATGTCATGGATAGCCTTTTTAGTAGAGAGAAGTCTTTCTATGCTCAAAAAACCTCTTCATAAAGAAAGATGATATTCTAAAATAAGTATTAAAAAATACATTTTACTTTATTACAATGATAAAAACATAAACAGCCAAAATAAAATAAGTTTTTATTTAAAAATTGAAATTAACTTTTATATTGTTGTATTTTACAATTTCTAAGTTTTTAAAAATAGATAACATTATGAAAAATCATATGATATTTTATATTAAAATTTTTTAAATAAAAATACCTATCATATGCCTATTCAAGTTTTGTAATTTGCCTTTTTGCCTATTGTTGGCGCCTATTTCGTGTTGCTCGCGTGATTATACAATATATATAAAATGAATTTTAAAACAGAACTTATGAATGCATTTAAAAAGTTATTAACTTATACAAAAATATATAAATGTTATATTGTTACAAAAAATATATGGACGAATATTCAAAAAAATGGCACGGTTTCTAAGTATAAATCTAATAAATATTTTCGTAATAACGTTAAAATTATGTTTTCAATAGCATTTGTTAAAAATACAAACAACTAGAAGAGTACAATATATTAAAAATAGTTACATTATAAATTTTAATTAAAGATCAGAGATTAGTATTTTAATGTATTTTAAAAAAAAGATTAAAAAAAAATTTTGAGAAATATCTGTGATGGAGTTTTTCCGAAAGGTTTAATTGATATACCGATATTCACAAAACAATCTAGAGTTATAATAGATCTATTAATTCACTATTAAAACAATGGCATACATCATTAGCAAATATTATCATGATTCTTAGAACCTAAGATCATTTTCATGATAAAAGTATGTAAAAGCGATAATACTACAATAAAAAGAAATTATAAAACAAAAAAAGTTCAATAACGGTTTGTGCCACCTGAAAGAATTTAGAAGAGGTAAAGATGTTATATTGAAATATAAATAAAATCATCCGTTAAAAAAGTTATAGACTAGTTTACAATATAAATAATTATTTTATCATCAATAGCATTTTTTGTAAAGCGAAAAATGCTAATACTATAAAATAATTATTTATATTGTAAACTAGTCTAGGAACCTTTTTACCAGATGATTTTATTGTTATTTCAATATAACATCTTTACCTCTTCTAAATTCTTTCAGGAGTCACTACTTGTTTTCGCTTTGGGGTTTTGTCGAGTTTTACGAAAATTCGAACAAAAGCCCTCATGGAAAATGTATATATTGAAAAATCACAACGAGGAAACCTAAAACTTTATCTGGATGATTATATTTATAATCTACAGAAAAAGACAGCCGAATATATATACTGGCGCTGTGTAAGAAGGAACTTTAGTGGGCGATTTCATTCAGATTTAGCTATGAAAGAGTTTATTAAAAAATCTCTACATTGGCATGAACCAGAAAGACAGAAAGTAATAAGAAATAAATTTTATAAACAATTATACTCATCTGAAAATTCTAATTTCGATGATGCCCTGAATAAATCGCTTTTAACATTACAAGAGAATGAAATAACATGTTTACCACCACTTAAAAATATAAGAGATTATTATACAAGAAAATCA
>SDVU01000477.1:0-13033 GCA_016256075.1 Dictyocoela muelleri | reverse complement strand
ATCAGCACCGTATAATGGATTATAGCCTACAAAACTTTATATATTAAGATTTTTGATTTTTTTATTATTATAACATTTTTCTAGATTTCCGAACACTATGAAATATACTTAACGCATCTTCAATATTCATTATTTCTTTTTCTACAAGATATTTTTATTCTTTAAAACTTAATTCATCTAATAAATATTCAAATATTTCTCTATTTTTAATACTAGATAATTTAGCATCATATAAACACATATTATCTCATGAAACTAAGCATTAAATTTTTTTCTACTTACGATTATATATTCGGAAAAATTTATGGTTTTTAAAGAATTTATTTCTTCCATATACAACCGAAAATCTTCTTTTGGGTGTGCTTCTATTAAAAGTAAATCTAATGTTTCTTTAAAGACAAAAAATATTTTTTAAATAGTGAAGTTTTTTATCACTTACCAATTTCGGATCAGGTTGGTTCAAAGCCCCGTCAGGGCGTATTTCCGACCTGTTCCATTTTTTTATATATTAAATTAATATATCGTTGTTATTTTTTTTCTACCGGGCGCCAGGCCGATGTGATCTTTAAAAAGGGCATCAGACCCGTATGATCCAGAATATTTAACAATTTAAAAAAAAATCAAAAATTTTGCTTTTGTTAGGAAAAGTGCTTACTTTGAAATTTCTTTTTAAAAAGTAGGTATTTTTCCGAACAAGACCCAAAATTTTTATGCATGGGTATTAACTACTGTTGATGTTGAATGTAGTTTTACTAGAATGGTTTGAATTTTAGATGATTTACTAAGAGGTATGACTATTAAGACACATGAAATACTATGTTTTCTTTACTATAATAAAAGTTGAATTAATTTAAACAAATTTAAAATATTTTAGTAAAAAAAATTATTTATCTTCAAAATATTTATTTTTTGTCTTTATATTTCGTAGGGTCCTATTAAAAGTACTTTTGAATTTAGATTTATAAACGAACAATCTTAAACATAATATTCATAAAAAAACTTTCTCATTTTTTAATACTAATTTTCAAACCCAATAAAAAATAGAAGATATTATACAAAAAAACTTTTTTTTAAAAAAAATGTTTTATTAACTTTAATCATGTTTTCATAAGTTTTTTCTATTGGAAATTGCATTAAAAAATGGTTCTCTATTCCATAAGAACCCGTCAAGCCTCAATAAATAAGGATAGAATTTTTCTAAAAATGTCATTTTTGAGTTTAACTCGATAATTACGAGAAAATTTTATTTTTCATACTCCGTAATATTCTTTGTACGTCGCTTTTTTGTCATTTTTTCCCAAAGAGTAAAATGACAAAAAAACGACGTATAAAAAATACTACGGAGTAAAAAAATGCGCTTTCCTCGTAATTCATCGATTTAAACTCAAAAATGACGTTTTTAGAAAAATTCTATCTTATTTATTGAGGCTAGTCTGGTTCCTGATATATTTTGGAGTTTTGCTAGAAAAACTATTTTTTAAAAAATAATATGGTTATACCCAAGAAAATTTGTAAAATATTTTTATATGGAGCCGTGCAGTTTCAATAAATGAGCTTCAATTTTTTTAAAAAGTCATTTTTGAGCATAAGCCGGCGAATTATGAGAAATTGTATTTTTAATTTATTCTATAATCATTTTATTTCAAAATTTGACTTTGCTAAATTGAATAAAAAAAGATTTTATAAAAAATTAAAATACACTTTGTCACGGTCTGACTCATCAGAGTCATGACCTGATGTAAAAGTATTTTTATAACATTTTTTATTATTCTTGGATGACATGGGTATGTCATTCGTAATTTTATTTATGGATAAAAATGATTAATTAAATTAATCATTTGAATAATTAAATTAAATTACAAATGACATTCACATATCAATTATTAAGTATGTTGGCACAGTTGCCTAACAATAAGTTTGAAAAATGGGTTTTATAAGTTTGAAAAATGGGTTTAATAAGTTTGAAAAATGGGTTTTATATGTTTGAAAAAAAGGTTTTATAAATATGAAAAGGGCTGTAATAATGCAACGAGTGGACTATAATAATGAAAAAGACTATATACTTATATTTTCAGACAAGCGTCATATAAAATTTTCAATTTATTTGAGTCCACATGTGTACATGGTAGTTTATTTGAGTTCACATATATGTGTGTTTGGTAGTTTTTTTGAGTACACATATATGTGTACATGGTAGTTTTTTTTATAGTACACAATATGTGTACTTGGTGGATTTTTTGAGTACACATATATGTGTACATGAGTTTTTTTGAGTACACATATATGTGTACTGTGTGGATTTTTTGAGTACAGATATATGTGTACTTAATCGTTTAAGGGTTAATTTATTAATATTTCATTTACTTATTTAAAGTTTATTAAACAATATCTTATAATATTTTGGAACTAGTGGAATTTGGAACTAGTGGAATTTGAAACTAATGGAATTTGGAACTAGTGGCTATACACGTCTCACAATGTGATCTATAGGTTATTTATTATTAAAATGTGTAACATAACAAAAGATATTAAAAAAAATAATATAAAACCCCGTAAATAAATATTGTAATGTTTATTGTTTTTTTACTGTTATCTATATTAAATGCCGACAATATCAATAATTTCACCCGTAATGTTATCTCCTACTATAGCCCATAGACCTTCGGTTTTTGGTTTTCTATTTATAAATCACATTTAAACTGCCTAAAGGCTCGCCTGTAAACGAGATTTTTGTTTTATCAATTACTTAGAAAAAAACAGGTACTTAAAGGATTTTTTATATGTTTATTCATTATTTTCTATTACTTATTTTACCGAGATGCTTTTCACACACATCTCCACAAATAGGAAAGTCTCTTATTCATTGTAATATTATACCAAGTCTTATCATCTATAATACATTGGGACAACTGTATATTATTACTATAGATATGACAATTAATGTCATTCAAAATTATTTATAAAATTGACGCCAGCGAGATTCGAACTTGATACTTAAATTTACATCTTAATAGTGTCAACAACTGAGCTATTTAGTTGTTTACTTTTATATAGCATACTTAAGGTTTTAATATTTTTATATAATTCTAAGGTAAAATATATATCAATGCTCTTCTAGTTACATAAATTTAAAATCTGTTATTTAAAAAAACAATAAGGCCAACAAATTAGCAAAAAAAGTTCTTACCGTTATAATATTTTAATAATAAAAATAAATAGCATTTTAATAATAAATATAATATATTCAGAGGGGTGATTTCATAACAAATAAATCAGGGGGTGATTTAATTAACAAATAAATATGAGGAGGCGATTTTCGAGATTATTTCAAGAGGGTTGAGAACCTATGGTTTAAAATATAAGAGATTCAGTGCATGCGCGTCTAAAAAGAAAGTGCGTAAAAAGTAGTATAGACAAAGGAGAGGAATGACTGTGTTTTATATTTTTTTTATTATTTTTTATAATTTTTTTTACTAGCACCGTATAATTTTCACTTGCACCGTATAATAATTTTTGTCCCGATTATTATTTTAATAGACTAATCTTTAAAATCGTAATCCGTCAACTCGCCCCATTGGGGCGAGTTGACGGATTTTTCGTCCCAATTTTTAACCCCTCTCAAAAAATGCAAAATGTAAATTTTTTTAAAAACAAATAAAAATTTAAAATGTTTTAAATGAATAATTTAATTTTTGGCTGGTCATTCATAATTACTCAAATTTATTTTTAATTTTCATTAATGTTGATACTACTTTTAAATATTGTAAGCCAGGATATTTTTCATAGTCAGTAATCATCTTAATAAAACTCTCAAATTCATTATCTTTTGAATCATCACTATTAAGAAATAATTTTGTAATTTTATTTTCAGTAAATGCATGTTGCTTCTTGAGCTCAATACCCAATTCAAGAATACTTGGATGTGATTTTAAAAAGTTATGGTTTAAAGATCTGTATCCTTCAAGACAATTGGTGGTGAACGTATTTCATTTAAAATTCGGTTTACGACAGACTAGAATGAATTCGAGAAAATATTTTTCTTTCCTAAATTATTTAAATCATTGCAATAATTATTTTTAAATTCAATTCAAATATTTCTTATTTCACTTAAATTTCTCTTAACATAATATATTCATTTAATTTCTTTACTTCCTCATTTATGTGAGTTTATGGGACAAAAGCCAAAGCCAAAATCATTCTGAATGCCTCTCTGAATGCAGGATTTGTTTTATAATAAACTATAAGATTGTATTTAGCAATCTTTTGGAACAAAAATTGGTAAAATGAAAGAAACAAATAGTAATTTCGGAACTCGTGAATGTTTCTTCTGATGAAATTAATGATGTCATCTCAAAATCAATTATTATAAATCTTGGTTCGCAATTTATATTCTTTTTAATTCCATTAAATGCTTCTTTATAGCATTCCTTCGATCTGTTTCCCATTATAATATAAACTAATGGGACATTTTTGTTTTTTATTTGTCCCATAATAGTATAAACCTGCTCAAATTCCCTCGGTATAGTTTTAAATGTACCGTCACAGTACCAAGCGATTGATTTTCCAAATATAATAGATGAGTTTTAGTTGTAAAAAATTAAATTTTTTCGATTATCACTCGCGTTGTTATTTTATAATAAAAAATTTTCTCCAGAAAAGGTTTCCTTAATTGTTTCTGGTATTTCATCATCTTTAATAATAAATTTTTTTTTCTTGTTTTTGTTATCATATCAATAAAATTTCGAGTTTGAGGTAAGTGATTTATAATTGGTGTTGTAGCAATTCCAATCACCGAGTTCAAAATATCCCTCGACCATTCAGATGTTTTTAAAGCTCGTATAACAACATTGTATTTTAGGAACAACGCTTCATTTTTCTAAAAATCAGAATCATGATTGTGCATGTTTTTAAGTTTGTGACTATTTTGCGAAACAATTATCCTGCCAGAGCATTTTCTATTTCGGCATCTCCATGTAGTAATTTCGTTGATCTCTTTATGCATATTATATGCATATCCTTCAAATAACAACAATTTCCCGTTTCTTTGAGATTTTATTATGTTTATTTTTCCATGATCCATAAAGGTCAAAAATTGGGGCGAAAAATCCGTCAACTCGAACCATTGGGGCGAGTTGACGGACAGCCCTAACACCGTATAATTTTCACTTGCACCGTATAATAATTTTTGTCCGATTATTATTTTAATAGACTAATCTTTAAAATTAAGCAAAACGGTAAACATTTTAATTTCATTTTACTAATATTTTGAATGTAAAGTAAAATAAAAATTTTAATTAATAAAAAAAATATTAAACTACCGACTTAATATTTATGAAATATTTTAAAAATGACTTTATAAATTAATAAACTACAACTTAATTTCTTTAATTACTTAAAATAAACCCTGAATGATTAAGGAATTTATAAATAAAAGGATGGAAGAAATAATAAATGATAAAATACCAGGAATGATGATTAACCGATGGTATAACCCTTTAAAATATATTTTAATCATATTCTCAGTGATAAGCATATCAATTGGTACTTATTTAACAATTTATTTTTCATCACTTTTCAGCATTACCTTGCCATACACGTCTAAAAATAAAATTGAATTTACAATAGATAAAGATATAAATAAGCCTCTTTTCTTTTATATAGAAGTTCATGATTTCTATCAAAATCATCTTTTATTCAGACAAAATATTGATTTTAAACAACTTTATGGAGAAAAAACTTATGATTTGTCAAATTGCGCACCTCTTGACAGAAATAACGGAAAAATTATATACCCTTGCGGACTAATTCCAAATAGTTTTCTTCAGGATAATTTTTTTCTGTATCAAAATAACAAGTCAGTTATAATTTTTACAAAAAATATAAATCTAGACTCGCAAAAAAATAAAATTAAAAAACCTGGATATTCTGGAAATGAAATTGTTAAACCTCCACTTTGGAAAAAAATAAAAACAAATTTAAAAGGTGATGAAAAATTTACGAATTGGATCAATGTAAGCGCTTTTACGCCATTTAGGAAATTATACGGACGTATTAATGGTTTGAAGAAGGGAAATTATACTTTAGAAATAGAAAATACATTTAAATTTGGGAAAAAGTTTGTTCATATAGCCGAATCATCATTTATAGGAAATAAGAATTATGTTTTATCCACTTTTATGATAATTAATGGGTTTTTAGCTTTTATAACTGCTCTTTACATAGTTAACAATATTAAATAAAAAGATAAAAAGTATAATTTTTATTATTTTAATTAAAACTATAATTATTTTTTTTATTTAGATTTTCAGGTATATAAAAAAAATCTAAAAACACCAAGAGTTACTTAAAAAATTTGCTCAATGGTAATAAATATCAGTTTTTTACAAACCAATCCTTTCATTTTCGTCATATGAATTTAAAATTCTAAGAATCTTCGCTAAAACTCTTTTTTTCCTATTTAAATCTTCAATACTCAAATCTTCATTCTTGACATTCTTCAAATCTTTTAAGTTTTTAAACTTCAATGAAAGGGATTTAGAATTTTCTTGGCTGATTCCGGGAATTGAATTCAGGAAGTTTTCAATAAATTCCTGAGAATTTTTAGAAATCTTAACTTTAGGTACAAAATCTGATTTTCTAACAATATTTTTTATAACTCTGGCTAATTCATTTGTTTGGTCGATGTAAAATATATTAACATTATTGTTTAGCTGAAATATGTAGTCATCACCTTTAATGATGTTTGGAACATACTTCTCTTGATTCAAAACATGTTTTTTATATCTTTCGGTTTCTTTTTTCTGCTCTTTTCGCAGGAATGATTTCTTTTGCAATAAAATTATAAACCTGATTTTTTTATCACTTTTTAATAAATTCATAAAATCTATATTTTGGTCGTTTTTGAAAGGATTATCAGGATTTTTAACACAATCATATTCTTTATCAGCATTTTTGAGATATTTATAAAAATATTTGTATTCTAAAACAGGAATTTTTATTTTTTCGCCATTTCTAGTGTTAAAAATCGAAAGGATGTTTTTATTCCCTCTTTCATAAACGAATGGTGGTTGTTCTTTTTTCAACATTTTATCAAAAATATTCGGAATAGAAATTAAAAGGTCAGCAAAAATAGGGTCAATGAATATATTTTGGGTAGTAGAATTAAGATTTGTTTTATAATTATTTTCAGGATTCATAATTTCAGGATTCATAATTTCAGGATTCATAATTTCAGGATTCATAATTTCGGGATTTCTAATTTGAGGATTAATTTTAGGATTCATAATTTTAGGATCTATTACTTCTGACATTTTTTCATCTATACCCTCTAGTTTTTTGAAATAAGGTTCGTTGATACTTAAGCTGTTTTTTCTTTTAAAAGGTAATTCTAAAAATGAAATTGATGATTGTGGGTCTTCTTGATTTTCAATCATTGAGGGGTCAGCTTTAATTGTTAAATGTTAAATAAAGGCTATAAAAAAGAATTTGATAAGAAAAAAAAATAGTTTTAAATTTACAGAATTTAAAAGGATGAGATCAATTTTTCAAATTTAAATAACGATTTTATGATTATTAATTTTGTGGTAAAAAAACTCTTAAAAAAATAATTGACCAGATAGTCTAGTGATTAATACTTTTGAGTGCAAAATTTAATTATCATGGTTCGATTTAATTTTTGTCGCTCTTTTTAATAAATAATTATTGACATTAAACAGTCAATAAATATATAAAAATGGAATTAATAAACAGATGTTAAAAGGTATAGCTGATTAAGACTTGGTATAATATGACAATGCAAAAGAAGAGACTCTCCTAGGTGTGGGGATGAATGCGTCGACGCCTCTCGGCAAAAAGTAAAAAAAATAACAATTCATGAAAAGTCACTAATTACCTGTATCCTGCTGTGTCATTGGTAAAACGAAAATTCTATATAAATAATCTCTGGGTAGCTTAGGATTGACGCATAACTTGATACCTAGAACCAAAGGTCTATAGACTATACTTGGTGAGAACTCTCCGTGTTTGCAATTATAGATATTGTCAGCGCGTAATATTTACAATTATTATTGTAATTTCACTTTATATGATATTTAATTTATAATTTTTTAAATGGTTTTATTGAAATAAATCAATTTTAGTGTCTACATTTTGGTTTTCTTGTTTATAACCGTGTTTTTTCAGTTTTAAATTATTTATAATTTCTATTTGCCATTAATTCATTTTTTGCTCATAAAGTTTAAAAAATGAAACATTTTAATCATAATGATCATTTATTTGACATTTAAAAAAATGAAGCGAATTGTAAATTTAAGATAAAAAGTATAGATCTATTTATTTTTAATAAAAAAACAATTGGCTATAAATTGTTTCAATTTAGGATTTTAAATTTAAAAGAGCAATTGAGTCTATTAAATAAAATATGTTATTAATAATTACAATTTTCAGGACATTTTTTTTACTTCACTTTTCAAATTGTACCCCCAAAATAGATAAACCTCGTTTAGAAGTAGACAAGAAAATAAATTTATCGGAGGAAAATGATGATATTACAGGAAAAAATCCGAATATTCCAGAAATAGATCCATGTACTCTTAAAGATGCTGAAAACATCGTTTTTGGTAATAAAAACGCTGCAGTAATCGGTGATTATATGAATATAGGCCCTAAACATGTTATTTTTAAAAATGGAAACCTTAATTTTAACAATATTACGAACTCTTTGGACGAAATAAAATCTTCTAAATCCCAATTTATAAAAATTAAAGATAAATTAGTTTCCGAACCTTTAAGAGTTAAAGGGGGAATAATAACTGAACCTTTAAAAGTTAAAGAAGAAATAGTTTCCGAACCTTTAAAAGTTAAAGAAGAAATAGTTTCCGAACCTTTAAAAGTTAAAGAAGAAATAGTTACAGAACCTTTAAAAGTTAAAGAAGAAATAGTTACAGAACCTTTAAAAGTTAAAGAAGAAATAGTTAAACATCCTTTGAATGTTAAAGAAGAAATAGTTAAACATCCTTTGAATGTTAAAGATGAATTAATTACAGAGCCGTTAAATGTTAAAGATTATCATTCTTCACATGTTAAAGATTATGATTTGAAATATCCGCTTGGGTTATCAATAAAAAATAATTTACAATTAATACCTAATTATGAAATGCTAAATTCATTATTCGGCAACCCTATTTTATTAAAATCTTATATGAAAGATAATTTTGATAATATAAAACTTTCTAAAGAAAAATATAATCGCCTATTTACTAAATTTGGAATATTTCCGAAAAAAAGAAAAATACAAATTTCTAATAAAAATACAATTAAAAAATTTATAAATTTTCTGAGTAGTAATAATAAAGGCGGATCTGAGAGTATGGAAAATATAATTAAAAATTTTCTAACAAGTGAAAAACCAAGTACAAGTGGTGTAAATAAATCGAGTGGAGGAGATAAAAAAGACGGGGGTGAAAAAAAGAAGGATGAAAAGAAGGATGAAAAGAAGAAGGATGAAAAAAGGGTTGAAAAGAAGAAGGTTGAAAAAAAAGATGAAAAGAAGAATAATGAAAAGAAGAATGAAAAGAAGAATGAAAAGAAGGATGAAAAGAAGGACGAAAAAAAGAATGAAAAGAAGGATGAAAAGAAGAAAGAAGACGAAAAAAAGAAAGAAAAGGAAAAAAAGAAAAAGGACGCTGAAAAAAAGAAAGAAGACGGAAAAAAGAAAGATGAAGAAAAAAAGAAAAAGGATGATGAAAAAAAGAAAAAGAACGCTGAAAAAAAGAAAGAAGACGGAAAAAAGAAAGATGAAGAAAAAAAGAAAGATGATGAAAAAAAGAAAAAGAACGCTGAAAAAAAGAAAGAAACAGAAAATGGAAAACAAGAAGAAAAAAATAAGGATTCAAATAAAAACACAATTGATAAAGAAAACCCCATAAATAATAATTTTAATGAATCGGGCCAAATTCTCGGAAATAACAAAAAGGAGTCTGACAATCAGACAGTAAAATCTGTGGGAAAAAATAGCTTTGAAGATAAATCCAATTCATCAGAAGATATTAGTACAACCGTTCAACAAAATGATGTTCGGCAGACTGATGTACCACAGAATCAATCATCACAACCTATGCAGCCACAGCAATCTCAATCTATACAGCAGTCACAACAACCACAACAACAACAACAACAACAAGTGCAACAACCACTACAACAGCAACCACAACAACAGCAACCACAACAACAGCAACCACAACAACAGCAACCACAACAACAGCAACCACAGCAACCACTACAACAACCACTACAACAGCCACCACAACAACAACCACCACCACAGCAATCACAACAGCAACCACAGCAACCACAGCAACCACAACAGCAACAACAGCAACAGCAACCACAACAACAACAATCTGAATTAGATAAATCACAACAATCTCAAGAAAATCAACTTAATAATGAAAAATCTCAACAGAATCTCACAAACCCAGAAAATGCCTCAAAAGAAAACCAGTCTTCTGAGTCTAAAATTGATGAAGGCAATTTAAATTTAAACAAACAAGGTGATTCCCAGTCGAATGACACAAAATCATCACAAACTGAAAATCCTCAAAAAAATTCTATACAAGCGAATAATCAAGAATCTCAAAAAAATGACCAAAATAAAGATGAAAAATTAAATCCTGAAAATTCACAAAAAGATCAAGATAAAAAGAAAAATGAAAATTCAGAAGCAAAAATTGATATTAAATCTGACAGTTTAGCACCAATTCTAGCTGAAAATAATTTTAATGTCCCACCCGAACAATTACAAACGATTACTACAAAAGTAAATGAAAACTTCGACAGCGAACAAGAAGCAGCGATGTTCATGGCACAAATAATGCACGAATCTGGTGGATTCATGCATATGGAGGAGATGGGCTGTAAAGACAACCCTTCCAGCTGTGCTGCGCAATATGATGATGGGACGGGCGTACCTGGTAAATCTTATCATGGTCGTGGTTTTATACAACTAAGTTGGGCTGAAAATTATCGAGCAGCAGGTGAGGCTTTAGGTCTTGGAGATAAATTAGTTCAAAATCCAGAACTTGTCTCCGAGGATCCTGAAATAGCAATGGATGTTGCAATTTGGTATTGGAAAGAAAGAGTAGCTAATCAGCCCGGATATGACCCGAATAGTTTTGGAACAACTACAAAAGCTATTAATGGTGCTTTGGAATGTACTGGTCAAAATGTCGATAAAAGTAAACAACGTTATGAGTATTACAGTGAGATTGCTGATGCTATGGGGATTGAAGATAAGGCGTCAGAGGCTGGTTGTTATTAAGATGATTAATTTATAAATAAATTTGATTTAATAATAAAAAAAATATTAATCCTTTTTTAATTAATATAAAATGTCGGTTCTCCAACGGGTTACGCACCCCCCCTCTATTTTTTTGGAAATCGCCTCAGTAAGAGGGAATTACATGATTCTTATTTGAAAAAAGCGTAAAATCACGAGTTGTTTTCAGTTATAACAATGATAATTCTTTACCGTCCAAATATAAAAGTTCTCAAAAACTTCTTCAAGGCAGAAATTTTTTAAAACTTCCATATTTGGACGATAAAGAATTATTATTGTTATAACTGAAAAAAACGTGATTTTACGCTTATTTCAAATAAGAATCATGTAATTTCCTCTTACAGATGGCGATTTCCTAAAAAATAGGGGGGCGTAACCCGTTGGAGAACCAAAAAGTCATATCGACACACTAGATCGGGGGCGGGCAAACCACTGCTTGCGTGCCAAGTGCGGCCCGCCAGTCATTTTGTGAGACTCTCGAGCAAAAGAAAAATACATATATTTGTTATATTATTCAACTTTTATCTATAAATAAGCTGTTTTAAGTGTATTTTAAGATGTATTATCAAAATCTTTTAAATATGATGATTAAAAAAAAGATGAATGCTGGGCTTTTATTAGGGGCACAAGGAAGCATTCATATATTTGAGCTTATGAAAACCCAAAAAAAATTAAACTTCACATAACTTGTTACTATAGTAGGGATATTTTTATTTAAACTTAATCTCACGAAATTATCATTTTAGTACTTTGTCCTAATATTAGTTTTTTGGTATTATTTTTAAATAAAAGTGTGTCGCCCATAGTAGTAACTAATGAGAAGCTTAAATATTCTTTCATTTTTTCGTAAGCTCAAATTAATGAATGTTTCCTTGTGCCCCAAATAAAAACCCAGTGCCACAAATTTTTATATGTGCGGCCCATCATACACTTTGATTCTTTAAATATGGCGCCGCTCAAAAAGTTTATCCGCCTCTGTGTTAGATACTAAAAATATAAATAATTATCAACCCAGAGAGTTCTATTCAACCGTCGTCGTTCACCTTTTGTTCCCGGTGTTCAATTATACATCACTACTAAACTACCAAGAAGCCCAGATGTATATGCGATTTTCCTATTATCAATTTTTTTTAACAGGATAAAGGTAATTAGTGTCATTTCATGAATTTTTATTTTTCACTACTTTTTTTTGCAGAGAGACATCATCACACTTATTCTGGCTCCTAGTTGATTTATTCCACTTCATAGTCATATTAGACCAACTCTTTATGAGCTACCCACAGCGAAACAACTGTATATTAATATTATGGCAGTTGACCGCTTAATGTCATTCTCAATTATTCGTTGAAGTGACATCAATAGAATTTGAATCACAATACTTAAATTATAAATTTAAGAGTTATGAATTTTGATCTATCTGGAAACTTTTATTTATATAATAAAAAAAGAATGATGGGGTTTTCTATTAAAAACTTAGTTAGGTTGTGCAAAATTAGTAATTAAAAATAAAAATTGCGGCGCTTATTCAAAATTTGGGAATTTTTAATATTCCAAGGTAGGGGTCATGAAAATTTTACAAAAAAAAATATATATATATATATTCTATCATTAAAGATATAGAGGTAATATTTTTTTATTTAATAAATATTTCTAATAACTTATAAATTCCTATATTATTTGAAAATAGAGTTCGTTTTA
>SDVU01000476.1:0-13033 GCA_016256075.1 Dictyocoela muelleri | reverse complement strand
AAATCACCTCGTTATTTAACTAGACCCTTTTTTATTTTTTATTATTTTTTGTAATTATTTAATGATGGTTATTTTTTTTATTATTTTAAAAAGCGGCGTTTATTCCCCAAAACGCCCAAAATCTGCAAAAAAACGCTGCAAATCTTTTTTCCACACCGCGGTCTCATATATACCGGCATTTCATGTATTAAATTTTAAGAAAATTAAAAAAAAACAAATATCATTGAAAAATACTATGGAAAGATACGAAAAATAAGAGGAAATTAAAATATTGTGGAAATCGAAAAATCGAAGTGCGTTAAAAGAAATATGAAAAAGGTCATAAAGTATATTGCGTATGGATTTCATTTGTAGTAGAAAGAAGTAATGAAAAGAGAATAATCTTGAAGAAATGTGAAGAAATATCAAAAGAAGAGAAAATACCTGGTTTAAAAAAAATATATATTCAGATTCAATTATATATAAGAATGCTTTTGAGTTTTATCACAACTAATAAGATCTTTTTAAATCATACAATCGTTAATTGTTCTATGGAATATGTTGATAATTCTATTGAAACACATATTAACACTATCGAAAGTTTTTGGTCAGTTATAAAGAGGTAATTTCATTTTATCATAGAACTTGAAAGTTGATTGATATGTAAATGTCATAAATTATGATAATAGGAATGAGAAAAACGAGCCTTTTAAAATTTGAAGAAATTAATTTTACAGAGCTTTACAGAGTTAAAAACACATTTTTGAAAACTTACAAACACATTTTTGCAAATTTATAACCCCATTTTTCCAAACTCATAAACCCATTTTTCAAACTTATAACCCCATTTAAATCGTTTGTTAATTTCTAAAAAACTGTAACCCTTGAAATGGTAGCCAAAGAACTGTCCTTAGGCGTATTCTTTTAAACTCGCCTGAGCGCATCGCGTTAACTCGTCACGAAATTTGCATTAATAGAAAATATAGCAATTTCTTATGTTTAAAAAGAATATTTGATTATAACCCTCCTTGACACCATATTCAGAAAATTTTTATAAATCACCAAATATAGAAATGACAAAGTATAATAAAAAAATTTCTTTATATTGTTTTATATACATATTTTTGAAATCAATTTTATATAAACCTTATTAGCCGCCTTATATGAACAACTGCTTTTAAAATATGTTATAAAACAATATAAAGGAATTTTTATTATGCTTTGATATTTCTATATTTGGCGATTCACTTAAATTTTCTAGATAAGGTGTCTAAGAAACCTTAGAATTAAGAATATTATTTTTAAAATAAGAAATTGCTATAATTTTTTATTAAAAAATTTTGTGGTGAGTTATCGCGCTGCTCTTAAGCGAGGTTACGAAAACTCGTCTAAGGTGAGTTCTTGTGCTACCATTTTAAGGATTCAAGTTCTTTAGAAATTAATTAGTTGTTTAATTGTATTTATAAGTCGGCAAAAATGGGTTTATAAGTCTGTTAAAAACGGTTTATAAGCTTGTAAAAATGGGTTTATAAGTCTGCAAAAATGGGTTTATAAGTTTGCAAAAATGGGTTTAAAAGTTAGCAAAAATTGGTTTATAAGTTTGCAAAAAGGGTTAATATGTTTGCAAAAATGGTCTTATAACTCTCCAAAGCCCTGTATAAATATTTTATTGTTTTTTTATTTTTTAAACACTTAGAGCAAAATTAAAAAAAGATAAACACCAAAAAACAACCCTATTTGGCAAAAGCTCCATAATTTTCAATATATTAATACCAAACCCTGTAAAGTTATGAAATCTGCTATAATCGTATTTTGTAGAAAAAAATCAAGTTACTAACTTATATAATTGATGAAACATCGAATACGTGTTGGATTTTTTGTATGAATGATAATACGCCGTACAAAAACATTTCCATTAAAAAGTAGAAAATCGACAATCACCAATATTAACTGATGTTATTAGAGATCATATCAATGTGGTTTAACCATTTAGTACGTGCGAGTATTCATCATATCCAGTTCGGGCTCATAATTTAGATCAATAATAAAAAATTGTGATTCCCTTTGAAAGATTTTTGACATCAGAAGGCACGCACGCTAAAAAATATTATTTGTTTAATGTGGGTGCGTTTCTTAAATCGGAAATGCGATAACAGCTGGTGTTAAAAAGGAGGAAATAATCAATGGTCAGAGAATTTGTATTTTTACAATTTATTCCCAAAGTAAACAAATTAAATGTTGTATAGGATATATTTATTATGATTTTATCGGGTATTTTATGTTTAAATAATTTTATTACATCTTTATTTCTATAAAATCCATGTTTTGATTTTCTTATATACACATTGCAAGTTTGATTATTAATTATTTAAGTTTAATTAAATTGTAATTTGAGTATATTCTTATTATAATAAAAAAATTTTTGAAAATCTATTTTGACCGCAACCATAATAGTTCTAAAATTGAGAAAAAAATAAAAAATTCGTTGTAAAGGTAAGTAGTGGTAGACACCTTTCCGATCAAGATATAGTAGAACCAGATAGCATACTTTTAACGCCTTTAACGTTACATTTAATTATGTTAAATACTGAAGTCATTTTAAAAAAAAAATAAAATCAAGATTAATTGGACAAAATTACAGAACAATGTAGTAAGCTACAATTTTCGAGAGTATTAGGTCTATTAATACTTGGTATTATGTGACAAAGAATCAAAAGTTAGATACTTAGGCGTGGATGTGTGTAATAAAGAAAGTTGAGAAAAAAATAATAAAATCAAAAAAATTATAATAAACGACTACATTGCTTTATATTGATGCGGAGACCTACAACTCGCCGAAGATTTTTAGACTGCCCACTTTTCGTGATAAAAATCAAAAAAAGGTATTAGTCGACAAAAATAAAATGATGCCCAACTCTTAGATTTGACATTCAATATAAAACTAAATCACTATTTGAGAGCAAAGATAGTATGCCTAAAATTCAGATATTTATTTTATATATAAAATAAATTTATATATTTATTTATCTGTTTATTTATTTATGTAATTAATTTAATATAAATTATATATTTTATATATATCAAATAGTGAATTTTAGACATACTATATTTACTCTTAAATTAAGATTTGGTTTTATATTGAAGGTCAAATCAAAACGTTGTGCGGCAAAAGTTAAATATACGGTCGGAGGAAAAAATATACAGTCGGAGGGAAAATTTGGTAAAAGTTAATGATAAAATGGAGGAAAAATTTTATAAGGTGGAGGGAAAAATCAAAGGGGCGAAAGGAAAATTATAAGGGCGATAAAATTTAAATATATTTTTTAAACTGTTAAATTAATATAGCGGGTCAAAAAAATCTTATAAAATGTGTTTTTATAAAATGCCTTTAGGGTTTTTTTATAAGGTTCTTTTTTTTGCGGGGGGGGGTGTTTTTAATAAGATCTCAAAAAATAACGATTTAATTTTAACTTTTTAATTCCCCCCATCCTTTTAATTTCCCACTCACCTTTTTAATTTTTCCCTCCGTTTTTTAAATTAATATTTTCGTCAATATTAAACTTTCATATGTTATCTAAAGCAAAATACATTTAGAGTGTCAAATAAATTTACCTCCATTTTATAAAATTTTATCTCCTTTCATCAGTAACCTTTACTAAAATTTCCCTTCGACCGTATAATTTCCCCTCAGACCGTATATTTAACTTTTGCCCGTTGTGCTTCAATATTATTTTTGTCGACTATTAACGATTTTTTTTTAAATTTTTATCACAAAAAATGGTCAGTCTAAAAATCTTCGGCGAGTTGTCGGCCAAAAAATCTTCGGCGAGTTGTCGGCTAAAAAATCTACGGCGAGTTTTCGGGGATCCATATTGATGTATATTGATTAGCTATTGTTAAAACAAAAATCGCTTATCCGGCCGAGTATTTGGACAATTTATTAGTGACGTATATTTTGAACACTGAGAACTGAAGTTCATAAGACCATGGTTGGAGACAACACAACGAGTTGACAAATATCGATATTTTCAGCATTTAATATATATTAAACTAATAATATTTAGAAAAAAGTTTAAAATTGATCTAATAACTAACTTTAATTTCTTTTTATATAAGATAGTATGAAAAATTGCTAAAAAAGTTTTACTACTCTTTGTCTATAACAACATCTAAGTTTTATATTTAAACATTAAAAAATATAAATAAACTTTGATGTGATTTAGCTCTTCTAAAAAACCAGTTTTTAATATAAAATTGACCGATGATAAGACTAATTAATTTCAAAAATTAAACAAACAGATTTTTTTGTTAAAATAACCAATTTTTATTTTTTTTGAAATATTATTTATATTATTCATTAATTATCGAATCTTGTCTAAAATTTTTTCCTTTTATTAAATTTTAGCAATTATAAGTTTTAAAGATATAAAATTTAAATCTTTTCTAATTTTTCTGAACAGAAAACTTTTATTAATCTAAATTTTCTTATTTATTATTAAAATCATCATTTTTGTAATTAATTTAAATTTATAAATTAATTTTATCAACACTTTGATCATTTTTTAATTTATAATAAAAATTATGTCATTATTTACAAAATTAAATGACAAATTTGATATTTTTTATCTTCAACAAATAATTAAATCTTTAAAAATTAATAAAAAATTTCCGTCATAAATACGACTTTAAAAGCTTAATGTTTACAAATAAAAATAAACTTTTTATCATTTTAACAAAAAAAATATTAAAATAAAATTATCAATTTTTTTCTAAATTGATTTTTTTACCTGAAAAGAACATTCTATTTTAAAAACATGTTTATATGCTTCTAGAACCCTTTGATAAATATGAATTTTTTAGAAAAGTATAAAATAAAAATAAATTACCACTTCATGTTCTTATCAGCAATAATTACATTTTTTATCGAAATAGAAAGTAAATATTTTATAAAGAAGAATAAATATTATGAAATACAGAAAAGTCATAATGATTTTGAGTTATTAACAGAAAAATTACATAATTTATCGGAAATCTTGGTATTCACAATAAATGAATATAATATAAACATTACAACCAAATATATTGATTTATATCCGATCTCAAAGTTATACAGGGACGTTATAAAAGATCTACAAAAGTTAAATAAATACATTTCTGAAAATTTATTTAACAAAAATTTAAAAAACCTGACAATTTTTATTGATGAAAAGTATATAAAATGGGTAGAAAACGCATTGAATTTTTATAAATTAGAATATAAAACTTTAATTTTTAAAATTCAAAAGATTTTGGATCAGAATATCTTTGAAGGTGATATTTTTGAAGACTATTTGGATGATCTATCAGAATTTAGTGGTTATTTGAATGATTTTTTCGATAATATAGAAGTCTACAATTCCGATATTTTATGTTATAACTTTAAAATTATTCGCGAATTTGAATTAAAATTAAAGTACATTGATGATGAAACAGTCAATTTAATTCAAACTATTATGATAGAAGATAAAAATTTACGAAATTCATCTTTAATGTCATTACTAAAAAATCTTAAAAGTATAAATATCCAGTTTTATAAATTTTATTTAAAAATTTACGATATTTTTAATCAAAACGAGAAAGTTTATTGTGTCATCGAAAATAAAGTGTATGAAAAAATTTCAGAAAAGATTTATGGAATTGAATATCTTCTTTTTAAAATCATCAATCATCGTCGTTCTGAAAATTGGCCTAAAGGAATAAAATTAATTATTAAAAATATGAAATTTCTAACAGATTTATTGAGTATGGCCTTAAATTTCTTAAAAATAAAGTTTAATAATGATCTTTTGATTAAAAATTTTTCATATAACACGAATTGTTATACTTTTGAAAATATTTATAAGTTTTTAAATTATAACAATCAAATTCTCAAAGATATGAATTTGCAGTTTATCGAAAAACATCCAATTAGCTCTTTTTTGATTGATAAACTTTTCGAGATCTTAAGAATGAATAATGATTTAATGATTTACTTCTCAATTTTTATAAAAAATATTGATTATATGTTTTTCTTAAACTATTATTCCGCGGAGAAAAATGGAAGAATTATAATTCACATTGAAAAAATAATAAGACTAATTGATGATATTTTTGATTCCAAAAAATTATCGGAATATCAAAAATCATGTTTTTTTGTTATTAAGAAAAATTTAAAAACAATTATAACATTAATTGAGTATTCAAAGATTTTTTCGATTTAAGTATTGATTTATAAAAAACTTTTATTAAATTTATTTTTGGTTTTAGGAATTTATCTTAAATTTGAATGTTTTAGCAATTTTTTAATAATCTTGTTAAATTGAAGCATAAAGTTCATTATATCGTGGTCGCTGCATGATAATTATGTCCACAGAGGTATTTATCTTAAAAAGAATTGACATTTTCCTTGAGACCTTCCTCAAGATAATTTTTTTGAATAAAAATATATTAAATTTTTATAAGTAAAGCTATACAATAGTTAAGTAAAATATTTGGGTTCTGCCACGACTTGGTTCACCCTTGAAAATATAAATTAAAAAATAAACAAATATGGGATTAATAAACTTAAAAAATGCGCAAAATTTCGAGATAACTCAAATGTGATGGAGTTTATATGTAATATTGTTTCATATTTAAGTTTATCTCAAAATTTTACGCATTTATTATTCCTTATTAATGTCATATTGGTTTATTGTTATTTTATATTTCCAAAGAGGGGAACAGAGTCGTGGTAGAACCAATATTTGTTGATTGAAGTTCATCTTTTGTCTAGCAGATAGTAATTCTAAGACAAGTTTACTCAGATAAAAAGACAGATTTGAAAGCATAACACCTTTACGGGTTCTTAAATAGTTCTTTAAATGTGACCAAGAGTTCCTAATAAGGGTTGTAAAGTCCCCATCTTCAATGTAAAATCAAAAGAATGGTTAAATACAATATGTTTACTATTTAAGTTTTACCGCTGGTTATATGATAGATAGCCATCGGTCTTAATGATATTACACGGCAAAACATTATTTGTAAAGAAATCTGTTCGATATTCATCCGTTTATTTTCTAAAACAGCCTTTCTGATTCTTTTTGTATTTTTTTTTCCTTTATGATTCTAATCAACCATGCTGTGTCTCTTACTTCGTCGTCTTGTGTAATATTATTTTGTATTATTTCTATGTTGCAATATTCAGTTTCATCTACTCGAACCTTATGGCCCTCCTTCAATCTCTCAGCTTTTAGTTCTCCTGATTATCAATATTTTCAATGAGAAAGTTTTTTTCAGTATATTCTAGTCTCACTCATTCTAGGCATTGAAATCGCATGATAGTTCGCTCCCAATACGAAAAATTCCATAAATTTTAGTAATTGGACGCTGGACACAATAAAGGAATAATTAAGTCCTTTTACAGAAATTCGCATTCTATAACTTCTATTATGACGACAATAAATAAATGTATTTTTACAAAACACTTCATATACTGAAATTTTTGTTCACACATAGCATAAATGACACACAAGACAAGATTAGAGAATAACTTGATAAACAAAGATTTAAAAAGATTTTTCTAGCCCCAAAAAGTATTTGACTCAATACATAATCTTCAAACAGGTTTGCTATGCTTACTTTTTTTTATGTGACTTCCCTCAAGATACATTCTCAAAGCCTTAAAAGATATTTTGATTGTGATCTAATGTTTCTGTGCCACAGAATTCATGTTTGTATTGTTAAATTTCTTAAAATTATATATATTACATGTTGAAAACATACATAGCTCCAGACCATTCGTGTTGTCTCCTACCGTGGATCTGAGACCTTTAGATCTTGGTGCCCCGATAATATGTAACTTCCTAAGCTACCCAGAAGCCCGGCTGTATACGGGATTTTCGTATTATCAATGATTCAGCAGGAACAGGTAATTAGTGGCTTTTCATGATTTTTAACTACTTATTTTGCCGAGGTGCGCCGCCGAACTTATCCCCAGACATAGGAACCCCTTCTTCTTCTTTATCATAATAGACCAATTTTAATCAGCTATACCCAACTTGAAAAAATTGTATATTATTACTACATTTCTATAGCTTTTTGGCCGCTTAATGTTATTCTCTCATTATTTATTAAATAGTCACCTCCTAAGCGGGATTAAACCTTTGATATTTGAATTTTCATCAAGAGTGTTAATAACTGCGGTAACTGGTGTGTGTTTTTTTATCGTTCAAATTTATTTCTCTACTTTTAAAACTACTCATCAGATTAAAATACACATGTTTATATAGTTTTAACATTTAAAATTATAAATTCGTTTTTTTACCGTTTTAATTTAGTTGAACTATATGTTATTACAGCCCTTTCCATTATTATAGACCCCTTTTTCGCATTATTATAGCCCCCCTTTTGCATTATTATAGACCCTATTTTTCATTATTACAGAACTCTTTTTTCAGTATTATAAACCCCTTTGTTATTATTATAGAACCCCTTTTCATTATTTTAGACCCATTTTTCGTTATTTTAGACCCTTTTTCATTATTATAGGCCCCTTTTGCATTATTATAGACCTCTTTTTTATTAGTTTTAAAAAATGTTTTTTCAAAATATTAACAAATAATTTAATCAAATTGGTTTATTTAAACAAAATCTGCATTTAACATTGCTTGGTCTAACCACGTACGCATGTGTAAAAAATATCCAAATACTAAAATTCTCTGTTTCTATTACAACTCTTATTAGATCAATGAGTGATGAACTATTGGCAGCCTCTGTTTCTGTTTTACATTAGCTTTAAAGCATGAAAAGAAATCTTCAATTGGATTTAGTTGCAGAGAAATGGGAGTAAAAACATTAGAGTATAATTTTTAAGAGTGAGTGCCTCTCGAACTTCTGCTGTCTTGTGTATAGAAGCATTGTTCATGATAAAATATTTCCTTTCATGTGGAGCCAATTGTTGAAGATTATTATTTATAAAATGAATCATATCAACTGATTTAAAGCTACCGATTTTTACATTAGTTGCAAGAATTCCATTCGTGTTAATTGCACACAAAAGTGAAATATTTGTAGCTTTATAATAGAGTACATTTATAAAACACTTGGTATTTTTAAGAGAGTATTGTTTTTGATTTAGGTGAAGATTAAATCCGGATTCATCAAGAAAAATAAGTCTTTCATCAGTTATTTAAGCAAGAGATATAGCATATTGTCTTCTTACTATCTTATTTTCATTGCTATTTCTGTTGATAGGAACCTAGGTTAGGGTATTTCTTGTATATTTCATTTTACTAATAATTATTGAAACAGTTGATAGGGGATAATGACCTCTAGAGTTAAGATTATGGAAAGTACTTGATAAAGAACATAGATTTGTGCATGGTTTAACGAGAGTTCTGAAACACTAAACTTTTTTTAAAAGAAATATCTTTTACAGTAAATGACTGCATTTCACCAGAAGGCTTAAAACAAGATAAATCTGTAAATTCTCCTAGTAAATATTTAGAGAAAAGTCTTTTACATGTACTCATTGATATATCCATAATTCCTCCAACATCCTTCAAGGTAAACTCTTTTCCTTGTAATCCAACAAATGTTTCGACGATTATTCTTGTAATTTGAACTCTTTTTTACGTACTTCGTCAATCGTTTGAATTAAATTTTCATTGTCTGTCTTTTTCTTCTTCAATCGATGCTAATCTCATTTTTAGGGTGTTCTTTTTACATAATAATAATGAAAAAAGGGGTCTATAATAATGAAAAAAGAGGTCTATAACAAAGCAAAAATGGATTTATAATAATGTAAAAAGGAGTCTATAATAATGCAAAGGAAGTCCATAATAATGCAAAAGGAGTCTATAATAGTGTAATAATGGGTCTATAATAATAAAAGGGGCTGTATGAAACAAAGCAAGATATACACAATAATATTTTTTGCATTTGTATTCACCCATTTTCAGGGTAAAATAAATATATTGTCATATCAGTTAGCCATATAGCTCGGCTCTAGGATCCAGATCCCGGGTTTTTTTTAAAAAAAGGGGATATCCTTATAAAAAATAGAAAAATTAAAAAAAGAAAAGACCAATAAGTTTTGCAAAAGCATTTCTAAAAGCCAAAGGAGATCTATCAACTATATTTTTGCCATCTCTGAAGATATTCATACACATAATTTTGCATTTTAGTGCTTTGTACTCTTGTCGAGACTTTAAATCTGCCTTAAATTGAGACCATTACACTCAATTAGAGATTTATAGTATACTTCAGAATTATTAATTCCTAATTCATGATTAGAAATTATGTGTGTTCTCTTAAATGTACAGAAGGCATACGGATATGATTTATGACCATCTGTTTTTATTGTTGCCTTTTTATTGATGATGGTTTTAAAACCATAAGAAAGGTCTCTTTTTTTCTGTTTGGTACTATTTCAAGCATAATAGTTCTTGTATTTCTTTCAACTGTTCCTAATATCCACGTAAAGTTTTTATACAGTCATATTTATTAGAAGGAGAATTAATATGTCTTCCTTTCACAATTATACTTTCATATATTTAAACCAGATAATTTTTTCCGAGTTTCTGGGCGTAATTATCAGTTTATTTACTAATAGCATGGATTATTTGTCTTTTTATACGTTTTATTGTGCTGAGAGAAACATTTGAAATGTTTTATAATTGCATTCTAAATTTTTCTCCAACCAAGAGTAAACAATAAAAATGTCGACACAAAACTTAATTCTTTGAATTTTAAATTTCAACCCCGAAAAAACAGTTCAAATATTGACATTGTGAATAGTGCACCCCATTCTAATGTCATTTTAACATGATATATCTTTCTCTAATCGTGATTCCGAAGAGAAAACAGAGCATCTCATGTCTAAAAGATTATGATTTATTGCAAACAACAAAGCACTATGGGTATTGTTGAAAATTATGGATCTTGAGTTTTTAGGTTATTCTTGAAAATTCATTTTAGGGGTTAGAAAAAAATTCTGTTTAAGTCCAGTTCCTGATTTTTAACTCTAAATGCTTATTTACCCGGTTCTGGACCCTAGAGCCGATAGATCAGTTGTTAACACTCTTGAATGTAAATTTAAGTATCGTGGTGAGATCCTGCTGACGTCACTCTTTAATAAATAATATGGGATGACATTAAGCAATCAACTTTATATAATTATAGCCTAATATACAATTGTTCAAGTGTCATATAGCTGATTAAGACTTGGTCTAATATTACAATGAAACAGAATCGACTCTCCTAGGTGTGGGGATGAGTGTGGAGACACATCTCGAAATAAAGTAGTGAAATATAAAAATTCATGAAAAGCCACTAATTACCGGTATCCTGCTGATTCATTGATAAAACGAAGATCGCGTATACAGCTGGGCTTCTGGGTAGATTAGGAAGTGACGTATTATTGGAACACCAAGAACCAAAGGTCACAGACCACGGGGAGAGACAACTCTCTTGTTGGCAGCGTTTGAATGTTGTCAACGTGTAATATATATGCCATATTAGTTAGTCAAAAATTTACGTTCTTAAACGGGTTAGTCCATTCTAGAAGTCATATCTATAAGAAAAACGAAAATATAGAAACATATACAAAATTTTTATGTATTCAATATTTCATGTTTATTTTTTCATATACTTGTATTTTTTTTAATACAAATTAGGAAATTTCCAATAAAATTTACTAATTTTACTAAAAAAATACAAGGATATAAAAAAATAATCCAATAATCTTAAATACCATAAAAATTTCGTATATGTTTCTATATTTTCGTTAATCTTCTAGATATGACTTCTAGAATAGACTAACCCGTGTCTTACAGTATACTTTTTTTACAAAAAAATATAAAAATATTATTTAAATATCTATACATATCAAAATTATTTGAATTTTTTGTAAAAACAAAGTATACTTAAGACCCGGGTTAGTCTATCCAAGAAGTCGTATCTAGAAAAAAAACGACATTATAGAAACATATATGAAATTTTAAGGTAATCAATATTACTGGATTGTTTTTTGTATATACTTGTATTTTTTATAATACAATTAGGAAATTGACATTAAAATTTCTTAATTTAAAAAAACTACACGCATATGGAAAAAAACCAGGAATATTGATTACCATAAAATTTCATATATGTTTCTATATTGTCGTTTTTCTTCTAGATACGACTTCTTGGATAGACTAACTCGTTGGAGAACCAATTTTTTTATAATATGATTTCTGTAATATATTCTAAAAATCGATTTTTTTATAAAATTTTTATAATATTATTTTTATAAAGTTCATTTTTGTAACATGGGTTTTCATAAAAAGGCAAAATTTTTTTAAAGAACAACTTATATTATATGTCGAAAATACCACTAATACAAATCAAAAAAATCAACTCTAATCGTTGACTCAATACCTTTGTTTATAATGTTTAGAGGCTTTACAGCGAAAGATGTCTATATATTGTGAACAGTTTTTCGCTACAAAGGAATTTTTCAGAAAAAATGAACCCTTAAGAAAATAAATTTATATGAAATTATTTAAAAAATTGGAGATTTACGTGATTTATAAATGAAAAATGACATAATAAAGGAATTAAACAATGCCACAATTGTCGCCTCTCTAGAATTTAAAATCAACATTCAATAAAATATTAAATCGATGAAAGATGGCTGGTCATGTTAGTATGGCAGATCTTTAATATTTTTTACTTTAATTTTTTATTTTTAATTTATTATTTAATGAGCAACTAATTTATTATTTATTAAATTATTATTTTTCAATTTTTCATTTTTTTAATATTTTTAAAAGGTGTAAGTGGTTGAATTTTGGACATAAAAAGGGGGTGTATGGTTTTTTTAAAAAAATGAACCTTACATGATGATTTATAGATTTAATTTTGATGAACTAAAAATTTTTATTGTTAATTATTGCTTTGAAAATCTTAATAATAAATGTAGATTTTGTGGAAACAAAATGGGGCTTGTTTAGAAAGATGCCTACCATGAGGTAGGCATCTTTCTAAACATAAGCAATTTTTTAAAATTTAATTA
>SDVU01000475.1:0-13039 GCA_016256075.1 Dictyocoela muelleri | reverse complement strand
TTAATTGTTAATTGTTAATTGTTAATTGTTAATTGTTAATTGTTAATTGTTAATTGTTAATTGTTAATTGTTAATTGGTTTACGAACTTCCGAACAAAAAAATATTAAAATATTAAAAATAATATAATAACAAAAAAATAGGTAATGGGTATTCATTAATAATCTCATGTATCTATTATTTTTATTTTTATACTGTATTTATATTTTTTTTTGTTTTGAAATCTAACACAAGAGGTCTTTTTTTACAAATTGGCATAATTGAGTTATTATTCTTGCTTTAGTGTCATTATGATTTTATACATTAAAATTTCTATATTAATTCCAGTTCAAAATTTAATTTTTATACTCGATTTGGATCGATATAATTTAAATTTTTGATATGTAATTCGTATTACTTAAATAATAAAATGTGGTGAATATTTGTATAAAAAATAAACATTTGTTTAAAAATATTATAGCCGGATCAGAGAGTTCAATATTATCCTATTAACTGGCATATTTAATTTTTTGTTCTAATTATTTAATTCACTATAATAAATATTAGGGATGAAATTTATCACTTAATAAATATAATAATTAAGGTTTACAAAATCCCGTTTTTAATCAAAAAGGGTAATGCTAACATGTATTTATTGGGTAAGCTTACGAATTTTGGTTCTCCAACGACTTAGAGCTCTCCTTCCTTAGATTTGAAATTCTTAATTGGTAAGAGATTAGAGTATATTTCTGGTGCATCTGGGGTATCCTTCCGGATACCAATACACTCCCTTGGGGTGAAAAAAAATACGAATCAGTTTAATAAAAATTTTAGAACGTACATAAATCCACTAATAAAAGCCTCAAAATCATTTTCTGGGAGCATATATTGTCTAAACACAAACTCATTTAGCCATGTGTTAATTTCGAATCTCTTAATTCCATGACTCTTTATTCATTTAACTTTTCATTCGGGACCACACGTTCTCTATGTTATTAGTATGAGTTCCATCAATAGCAAGAAAACCGAGTGAATGATTTGCAACCCTATGTTAAAAACCAAAGATTTCGTGCTAAAGCAAGATAAGATGGATGTCTATCACTATGAAGAACAGATACCAAGCCTATTTTCTTTTATAAAGCTTCAGATAAACATTCCATTGACCTGTTATTAACTCTAGTAACATATAAATTGGTTGAAATTTTGGCATCAACTATACCTAAAATACAAACAGTGTCTGATATTTGATCGTCGGTGCTTGTTTGTGACCTAATTTTCTATCTTCTACAAATAACTGATTCATCAACCACAACGATCATACCAGGTCCACCTATTAACATATGTCTGCTGTTCAATTCACTGTATATAACTCTAAGTCGTTTCTTAATATCAGCAATAGTAGTTGAAGCCACACCGAATCTTTCTTCGTTTTAAAGTAACTATAGCGGCAAATGATTGAAAAAACAAGATCACAAAAAACAAGAAGGTTAAGTTTACTTCCTTTATTAACAGTAGTTTTTGTACTACATTCGTAATTATTGCATCTATATACAAGTCTTTTTTTTCTTTCTCGGTCATCACAGTTAACTTTTTATTTGACGTACATTTCTCACACAATTTAGTCTCAACAAGAACATTAAAGTCAATTAATGTCTCTAAACACTCCTCAATGTTATTAAAAAGCGTTTGGATTACCTCTACATGCATTTTCGTGCTTTTGTAGGGTAGGCGTCCGGATTTTTATTCTAGATGATTTGTCATTTAGGGTAAAATTTTTATAAATATAAATTTAAAAAATCAGGAAGGATATAAAGCACCATTTTTCTTATTTTAAATAAGCTTAAAATCTGAGATAAATTTAAATATATAATTAGTATCATCTCATCATACTTTTGATACTAATTATATATTTAGATTTATATCGAGATTTTAAGCTTCTTAGAAATAAGATCCGAACTCTATGCTCTTACCAATCAAGATTTTAAAAATATGAGGGGAGGCTCTAAGTCGTTACTGGAGCCGAATTTGAATCAAATTATCCGGTATATCTGTTAAAAAATAAATTTATAATGAATTTCACGAAGTAATGAATAAAAATAAATGTAATTTCTTTTTAAAAAAAACAAAAAAAAATTATTTATTTTTATGATAAAAAAAGGCAAATATTGTGTGATTTTTCGTGTTAAAAATCACATAAGGATGTCTAATAATGGTATCATTCTTCTAAAACATCGTTCAACTGTTGTTAGGGTAACATAAAGATGCAACCCATTATCCACCTTTTATTTTTTTCGTTTATATTAAAAAAAAAATTTATATCTGGATTTTTAATAATTAAATCATGCAATTATTATAAAATTTTAGTATCAAGGTCATTATTTCCCCCTGAAGGCATCAATGTCATTATTCTCCCCTAGCTTTTTTTGTATTTATTTAAGAATGTTGTAACATAAATATCTAAAATCTTATATAGACTAAAAAATAAATATCTATACATAAATAATAATTTTAAAAAAATAAAATTACTTAAATTTTATTAAGTTAATTATTAATTGAAAAAAGGAAATCCCGTTGTTATAATAAAAACAAAATTCTTTTAAAATAATTCTCTATTATTTGTCTTTACGTCTTTCCGCCTTTTTATTTAAACTTAAACTAATTGTTGTATGATTCGTCTCCCTGTGTATTTGCTCCTGATATATGTTTTATAAATTTATATTTATGGTATACTGTTTCATGCTAATATGTGTAATTTCTTATACAACTATATGAATGGTGTTTCATCTGTCCATATTATGCTGTTAAGAGCCACTTGATTCATAATTATAGAATGATTGTTTCCATTCTTTTATTAGGAATAATAGTCGCGAAGGCTTTAATTATTTTGCCTTCTATTTACAAAAATGCATAAAGCATCTGTTTTATCAGATGTTGAACGACCGCAGTTTCCTTTACGCTTATAATTTAGCATCTTTTCATCAATTTAGACGATCTTCTCAGACCACCTAATTTGTCGTTTCTAAAATCAACCTAAGGCATAATTATGACTATCTTTTTTATAACTCGATCAAATAAGCGAGTTTTCTTATTGAAGTGCAATTTAATGCTGTAGAGTGGAGCTATGACAGCGTATTTTATTACGATCTCGAAAATATTTCTTAAATATCCTGAAGAAAAAGAAAATAATGTATTCAACTGTAAAGGTACAGATACCATTACATTAGGATGATTTTAATTAATACTGCATGTGGTTTTGAACTCTAATAAAAACACTTTAAATATGACTTTCTGATTTAATATAAATTGATCAAATTAAAAAAATTATTGATTAAAAAACTATAAATAAAACCCATCAACCCATACCCATGCATTGGAGGAGTCACAGCAGGAGCAAAGAATTAAATAAAATAAATTCCAACAAATCTTTGTATATTAATTTCTTGGTTCACAACGCCAAATATGGTGAGAACCCGAACATCTTGAATTCAAGGAAAGAGAAAGAGAAATTAATAAACAACATAAAGAACGAATTACAATCTGTCAAATCAACTATCAAGCCGAATGAAAACTTAGAGATAGCCACATTCGAATATAAAAATGATATAACAGGATTAAAAATGCTTCACAAGATAAACATCTTAGACACCATCGAAAATCAGGACGTATTCAGCTGGGTGTTGGCCTTTAAGGAGATATCGAGGCTCTGTAACTGGTCTAATGAAGCCCAAATCGATGTTTTGAAGCATATAATAAGTATCGACATTCTGCATAATATAGGAATACCTCATGATGTAGAAGATTACTTACATTTTCTTCTCAAACAAAAATATAATGCTGAACAAGTATATAAATATAGTAAAAGATTATCTACGCTGAGACAGAGTAACTACTACACCATAAGGAAATTTGCATCAGATATTGAGATCAACTGTAGGAAGTTAGGGATATGCATGGACTGGAGTGATGACCTTATTGAACAAAAAATACAAGAAATTTTCTTCAACGGTCTTGATACCTATTCAAAACTTGAACTATCGAAGTACTCAAAACGTGACTATAAATCTGTTTATGAATCAATAATATAAACTGAAAAGATAATAATCGAAAATTTGCAGAAATAACTCTTATCTACCACTGCTCAAGAATCTACTCGAATTAACGATAGAAAAGGTAATTATATAAATAATAACTTTAAAACTGTGAAATCACATGAAAGAGGCAATAGAATATTTTGTTCTTTTCACAAGTCAAATACACATAGCGACGAAGAATGTAGGTCAAAGAAAAATTTAACTGAAAAAAGTAAAAATCCCTATTTGGGGAAAAGAATAATGTCCTTACAGGAACCAACACCGAAAGTAAAGTCTATAATAATACCTATAACGTTCAAAAACAAACAATATGATGCTCTTCTAGATACTGGGGCCGAACATAATTATGTATCTGATAAGGTAATAAAAAACATTAATATGGCTGAAATAAAAAATTCAAAAACAAAGAACATCGAATAGGCAAATGGAACTACTATTAATACTAATAAATATATCGAAGATTACATACGAATATTTAACGATCCCATCACTAAAATAAAAGAAAATTTTTATGTCCTTGAAGGATTGAATACACCTTTTTTATTGGGAATGGATTTTATCTTCAAAAATAAAGTTGTTATCGACGTTAAAAATGAAACAATAAAAGTTGACGGACACGAATACGAGCTTGAATTGAACTCAAAGCCAACAGTGAAATATGACGATGAGCTTCTCGAAAAAACAAAAATATTTGAAATAAAAAATGATGAGGAAAAATTTAATAAATTGATTCGAATTTCCGAAAGAAAAACTTGAAATTAGGCGAGGTTAATATAACAGAACATGAGATAACCCTAAATGGGTCTTTTAATACTCCTAAGAAAGAATATGGTGTGCCAATATCTATTGAGAAAGATGTCAAAAGTCATATAAATGAATTGATCAAAAATGGAATAATTGAAAAAATGAACTCCCCGTTTATATCACCAGCCTTTTTCATCAGAAAATCGAATGGGAAATTGCGCTTAATAGTAGATTACAGACATCTAATTGAAGTGACAGTTAAAGCACACAATCTCCGGCCGAAGATAATGGAAATATTGTACAAGTTTAAAGGGTGTAAATTTTTCACAAAACTCGACCTTGATCAAGGGTTTTATCAAATAAGGATAAAACAAGAAGATGTCCCAAAAACTGGATTTAGGGTTATGGGAGAGACTTACGTATTTAAAAGAATGCCATTTGGATTGACGAATGCACCATTCACCTTTCAAATCGCGATTAATAAAGCAATAGAAGGATTGTCAAACACCTATTGTTATATCGATGATATATTAATAGCTTCCCCAGATTTCAAATCTCATATGGATGACGTTGAAAGAGTCTTATCATATCTAAGTAAACAAAATTTTTCAGTAAATTACGATAAATGTCAATTCGCACAACCCCAAGTACAATTCCTTGGATATATACTGAACTCGGATGGAATAAGAATGGAAACATCAAAAATTGAAGATTTCAAACACAAAACACCAAAGACCAAAAAACAGTTAGAACGCCTGATAGGTTTTCTGAATTGGTTCCGAAACTGCATACCGAACTTGTCACTGCATCTAGCGAGCTTTTATGAAAAACTCAAAATTCCGGGTAAATCTATCAAATGGGAAAAAATGAACGAAGAAAACTTAAGCAAGTTAATGAGTATAATCAAAGAACAAAAAAATGATCCACTATCCTGACTTAAATAGAGAATTTGATCTTAAGTGTGACGCATCGGACATAGGTATAGGTTCAGTATTGACACAAGGCGGTAAACTAATAGGAATCTATAGTAGGAAGTTTAAAGGATCAGAAACGAATTATACAATTATTGAGAAGGAAGCCTTAGGAATACTTGACTCAATTAAACACTTTAAACCATTAATTTTTGGATCAAAAATAAACATTTTTACCGACAACAAAAATTTGCTCTTTAAAGGAGACCTTACAAAAAGAATGCACCGTTGGTTACTGTTACTTGAAGAATATGATTACACACTGAAGCATATCACAAGTGAAGAAAATAGTGATGCCGATACACTTTCTAGAAGCATGGTTGCCATATCAAATAGCAATGAAAAAATTCATGATATTACGGATTTAATAAGAAAAATCAACGATGCTGCAACTAACTCACCAAATTCAGCTGGAATTTATACACTTCTTGAAAATCTCCATATTTCATTGATACACCCTGGGCGAAATAAAATTTTTAACACGCTAAAAAATTATTTAAACATAAAAAAATTAAAAAATCTTATTTCAAAATAACTAAAAATTGTCATGAATGCCATATCGAAAAGAATTTTGTAAAGAATATTGTTTTAACTAAATTTGTCACTAAACCATTCACCCGAAATGAAATCATAGCTGTTGATATTAAGGGACCTATTAAGACATCTCATTTTGATTCTAAAATGATAAAAGAAGGCTTCTATATCCTCGTTGCTACTGATCTTTTTTCAAGATATTCCGAAATTAAATTCATTAATGATATAAACTCAAAGACAATTTGTAAATCTTTGGAAGAAATGTGGTTTAAACAGCATCCAATACCTTCTAAATGCCTAACTGATAGCGGAAGGCAATTTAAGTCTTTAAATTTTAATAATTTAATGAAAAAATACAGAATTGACCATATATTTACGTCAACTCACAATCCCACAGGGAATTATATAATCGAGAGAATAAACAGAGAGATTTCAGTTGCTTTGCGTTTAAGTAGAAATAATAATCTGAAAACTGCTGGTATAAATATTTAGAGAAGAATAAATCTGAACAACAATTCTTCGATTAGTTATTCACCTTTCGAACTTTTCTTCAAAAAACCTATAACAAGTTCTTTAAAAAATGATTTTAATATAAATGATAATGAAATAATAAATAAAATGTCAAAAAGACAAGAACTATGGTTCAATCGAAACATTAAGAACCCCCTTAAATTCAAAGAAAATGATTTAATTTATCTTAAAACATTCAACCCAGATAAAGTAACAACTAAGTTCGAAGGTCCATACAAGATTACAAAGTTATCTAAAAGCGGAAATAGTGTATTCATTGAGAAAGGGTCTGCAATTGAAAAATGCTCAATAAAAAATATAAAATTATTTCGGAGAGGGGAGGATGTAAAGGTACAGATACCATTACATTAGGATGATTTTAATTAATACTGCATTTGGTTTTGAACTTTAATAAAAACACTTTAAATATGACTTTCTGATTTAATATAAATTGATCAAATTAAAAAATTATTGATTAAAAAACTATAAATAAAACCCATCAACCCATACCCATGCATTGGAGGAGTCACAGCAGGAGCAAAGAATTAAATAAAATAAATTCCAACAAATCTTTGTATATTAATTTCTTGGTTCACAACGCCAAATATGGTGAGAACCCGAACACAACCTTATGGATAAATATTTTTTGTAACTCTGATAGGGTTTGTTCAAACATCTCTAGGCTACTCTATCTGTATTCTGTAGGTTTTTGACCAAATTACACGAATTATTACAAAATAAGCAAAGTTTAGATTTCGGTAAAAAAATCCTCTTCCATTAAAAAATTCACAAACTCTTTAAAACTATAAGAATTTATAATTTGTTCTAAATATTCAGAGTTAAGCATATGGGGAAATAATATTTTTTATAAATGTCATTATTTTCCTCCCATGGAAGAAAAAACGACATTTTATCCATAATATTTATTTTTTATCAATGTCATATTTTCGCCGTGGAGGAACTAATGACATTGATCCAAATTTTATTATATTAATTCAAATCAACGATTTTAATAATTCCAATTTGTGCGAAGTAGTTAAACCGGATTTATTCCATTTTTTTTTTTATTCCAAATTTCTAATACTAAATGTTAATAAAATATTTTCAATTTTTTTATAGGGGGTGAAATTTGATGCAAGCTACCTCTAGGAGATTTGGGATTAAATGGGGTAAATATTCTCAAGTTTTTATATTGATTTTATAAGAAAATCAAAATTAATAATCTCTCTTAATTCAGAAATAAAATCCTTACTTATAAATTCATATAATAATGAATTTAATTCAAAATTGATAGAAACAAAATGTTTTTTGAATGTCAAATATTAATAGTAATTATAAAGATTTTTAAAAATAATCACAACCAAGACCTCTATTAATTTATTATTCGAAATTTAAATTAGTAGCGGATTTCATTAGTTCGTGATTTTCTATATTTTTAATTTATATGCGTTCTAACATTGATAGATTGAATACAAACGTGATGAGATACCCCTCATTATCTTACAAAATCTATGCAGTATATTCGCTAAACATATAAATTTTTATAAAAATAGAGAATATAATTTTAAGTTCTTTTCGTCATTGTGTTTTTACACCATTTGGAAAAAGCAAATGTAATTTAAAGAAAACAAAACCATAATGTAATTCTATAATAAAATTTTAGTTGCACTACTTACCGTTTGATTATTAGTTTTTTTTAGTTCAATAGAATATAGTGAATATATTTGGCTACTTTCAATTTTTTTCTAATTATTTCATTCCATCATTATATTGATTATATATAGTACCAATTTGAATCTGTAGATTGGTCAAAAATTGAAAATTTTATCTATTTTTAGAAAAGTAAAAATTATTATTTTGTAAAAATCTTACATGAGGACTAAACATATTCATACAAAGTGTAGTGGAATGAATATATTTACTGGTATTCCATCAGAAAAATTCTTTAAAAGATCCTTTGTAATTGTATTTATATCTCAACAAGCGACCTTACTAAATCTTGATCAAATTTACTATTAATTTTCGAAATAGAAAAAATATTATCAAATTTGCACTGAAAATGCGTTTTTCAAATTTAAAAAATGTAATTTGCTTAATAATGTCTTTTAGGTTTTCCTTTGCCATCATTAGATGAGTATTTAATTAATTTTGAACAAACTTCACATATTAACTCATTATGTTTTGTAATTTTAAAGCATTTATTATTTTCCAAAATTAATTTCTAAGGCTTTGTATGAAGATAAAAGTTTCATTATAGGGGTTTTTCAAAATCCAGATAAAATATCCGATTTAAAAAATATTGTTTTTTTCTATTTTTTTAAATGTCTAGAACATGTATATCGTAAACCCTGATAATAATACAAAGTTGTTTTAGAAATTTATAGCTGGTTAAGACCTGATCTAATTTTTTTATAATAAATTAGAAAAGACTTTCGTAAGCGTTGATTTAAATACATGAAAATTATAAAAAAGTAATGAAAATAATAAATTTATGAAAAGGCTTATGATAACAACAAACTGAATTATTTATAAATGAAATTCTATTGAAATAATTTTAAGATTCAGAATGACGTATAACTTGAACACAAATAATTAAAGTCTTACTGCAAAGTTAGTGAGAAGGGTTAACATTAACATTAAATGATGTTTAAAATTAAATGATGTTTAAGAAAGAAAGTTTAAACTTAAATGATGTTTAAGAATAATGTTTAAGAATGATGTTTAAGAATAATGTTTAAGAAAGAAAGTTTAAACTTAAATGATGTTTAAGAATAATGTTTAAGAATGATGTTTAAGAATGATGAGTCAGCATTTAATATAAATTTATTATCATATTTTATTAATTAATCATAAATATTTATATTTTTTACTAGATCTTATAAAACAGACAATAAAAATATAATTTTAATTTGTTATTAAAAATACAGATAATTTTAAAAAGTTTACGAAATAGAAAAAATTTAATTCATTAATTAACTTAAAAATTCTAAATGATCGATTCGATTGTAAAAAGAATCGAGTTTATCTTTGAGAATGAAAAAAAGATGAATATATTTTTTTTACTTTAAAAAGCTTTTTATTTATTTTTATTCAAAATATTAAAATACATTGACAATAATAAAACACTACTAAAGATCAATTTTTATTTAATAAATAACGTTTTTTGGCCAATATCTTGTTATTTTTAGAAATGAATTAATTTTTGTTAGGCTTAATTAACAAATATATTTATGTCATGAATAGCTATCAAATGTTGTAAACAGTAAAATACAGTGTTTGTAGTTTTTTTAATGTAAAAATATGAATAGTGTTTAATTTTAATCAAGATTAAAATTTAATAAATCCTAAGAATATGAGAAGACCCTAATAATTTTATTCTAAGAATAAATAATAAAATATTAATAAATAATAAAATATTAATAAATAATAAAATATTAATAAATAAGAATAAATAAATTTAACTCTAAATTATTTTTTTGAGTTGAAAATTTTAATAAACATTAATAACAAATTATTTGGCCTTTACAGGTCAAAAAATTTTATTTCAAATTTTCTTAACTTTAAATTTTTTAACTTTAAATTTTCTTAAGTTTAAAAATTTTCTTAAATTTAACAAACCCTATTTCTTAAACTTAAAAAATCGTGCATCACTAACCGGTAACATCTCAACACCCAACTTTTTCTCAATTTCAATCAATTTTTCTTTCTCATCATCACAAATCAAACTGACACTAATTCCTTCTGTACCAAATCTACCACTCCTCCCGATTCTATGAATGTAACTTTCAGCAGTTCTTGGGAAATCAAAGTTTATAACAAGATTGATTGTAGGTACGTCTATTCCACGAGTTACTAAATCCGAAGAAACGAGTATTTTTGTTTTGTTATTAAAATTGTTTTGATCGTTTTTGTCTTTACTTGTGCTGAACCTATTTCTTTCGATGTTTTCATTTTGATTTTTCCTTTTTTTATCCTTTTCAGGATTTTGATCGTGATCAGCAAAATTATGAAAAACTCTATTTCGCTCATCCTGGGTCATCTTTGAATGAATAAAATAATGAGGATATCCCATCTCGGCAATCTTTTTAGCTAAAAGTTCAACATTTCTGATTGAATTGCAAAAAATAACACATTTATTAAAACTGACGGACTTAAGTATTGTTTTTAAGCAAATGAGCTTTTCGTTGAAATGGACAAGTGCGTAAAATTGTGATACGCCCTTTAATGCAATTTCTTTCATCAGGTTAAGGTAAATTGGATTATTCATATTTTTCCTGACAAAATAATCTATCGATTTTGGGAATGTGGCACTGAATAGGAGTATTTGTTTTATTTTTAAATGTTGAATTATGTTTTCTAGTTCTTCTTTGTATTCAAGGCTTAAAAGTTTGTCGGCTTCGTCGACTATCAATGTCTTACACTGACTAAAATCAGTTATTTCCCTTCTTATAATGTCAAAAATTCTTCCAGGCGTTGTTACAACCACATCAACTCCTTTTTTAAGTCTCAACAAATCTTCATGAAGGTTAGAACCACCAAAGGTAGACATTATTTGTAAATCAGTTTTTATAGCAATTCTTCTGGCCACTCTGCTGACTTGTAGAGCCAATTCACGAGTTGGAAGAATTACAATCACTTTTATTTTTCTCAACGGTGTGTTATCCAAGTTAACTCTTTTAGACGACCTATCATTTTTGTTTTTTAAATTTTCATTCTTCCTGTTTTTTAAATTTATTTTACTCTCCTTAACCAATCGATTCAAAACAGGAATAAGATACGCAGCTGTCTTTCCTGTACCATTTTTAGATCTAACCAACATACTCCGTTCACAAAAACATTTTAAAGTTCTAAACTGGACTGGTGATGGATACTCATAATGCATTTCTTCAAGACTATTTTTTATTTCATCGCAAAGATCAAATTCAGACCATTTTGTTGATTTGAATTCAGTCACATCTTCAGTCCTCGTTGCTAATCCAAAATGTTTTTCTGTTATTTTCAATTTTCCAATAAGTTTTTGAAGAATATTTTCTGTTGTTGATGATTCAATGTCTTCCGATGAAATTTTAAAGTTTATGTTGTCATCCTTAAAATTATCAATTGAATTTTTATCATCAATGGATTTATCATTTGAATTTTTATAATAAGTAAAATTATCATTTGGAATTTTTTCTTCTACTCCTTTGTCTTTTAAATTTTTATCATCAGTAAAATTGTCAGTTGAAATTTTTTCTTCATTAAAATTGTCTTTTAAATTTTTATCATCAGTTGTTTTTGCAATTGAAATTTTTTCTTTTACTCCTTTGTCAATTGAATTTTTATCATCAGTTGTTTTATTTTTTAAATTATTTTTATTTTTTATTGATTTTTTAAATTTGTCACCAAAATTTTCACGTTTTTTTAATTCTTTAAAATTTTTATTTTTTTCACTTTTTTTAAAATCAGGTATAATTTCGTTGAGATCACTCTTTTTAATTTTTCCTTCTAAAATGCTCATCAGTTCTTTTTTTAATTCTTTTTTAAAAAAAGGATCTTCTTTTTTCAATTCTTCAGCAAATTCTTTTTCTAACTCCATTTGTAATTCTTTTTGGAGATATTTTTTGAATTCAGGGTCATCAAATTCTATTGGGTCGTCAGAATCTGACGAATCATTAGGATTTAGAATATTAATATTTGGTTCTTCGTTATTAATTGATTCATCGTTATTAATTAGTTCATCGTTATTAATTGATTCTTCGTTATTAATTGATTCTTCGTTATTAATTGATTCATCGTTATTAATTGATTCATCGTTATTAATTGATTCATCGTTGATATTTGAAAATTGTCCTTTTAATTGTTTTTGAACTTCATCATTAAAAATATTTAATAAGTCATTATAATTTATATCTTCAGTTAAACTATCTCCTGACTCTTCGAGTGATTCTTTTTGTTTTTTATTTTTTATTGTTTCATCGTTTTGGTTTGTAAGATTGTTCATGGTGGGGTAATGCATGAAGATTTTTTTTATTGGTAATTTTTAAAAGTCATTTAATTTTTAACATTCATTTAATTAAGTTTTAAGATTTGAAATTGAATTATTAAGATTATTAATTTGAAATTGAATTATTAAGATTATTAATTTGAAATTGAATTATTAAGTTTTAAGATTTGAAATTGAATTATTAAGATTATTAATTTGAAATTGAATTATTAAGATTATTAATTTGAAA
>SDVU01000474.1:0-13051 GCA_016256075.1 Dictyocoela muelleri | reverse complement strand
TACAGGTAATTAGAGGCTTTTTCATGATATTTTATTTATCACTACTTTTTGCCGAGATGCGTCGCCGCACTCATCCTCACACCTAGTAGAGTCCCTTCTGCTTCATTGTCATATTAGACCAAGTCCTAATCAGCTATACCACACTGGTACAACTGTATATTAATACTATATTTCTATAGTTTTTGACCGCTTAATGACATTCCCTAATTATTTATTAAAGAGTGACGTTAGTGGGATTCGAACCACGATACTTAAATTTTACATTCAAGAGTGTTAACCACTGAGATATCTGGCTAATTTTTTCCCTTTATGTGTTTTAATATTCCGAATGAAATTTTTATAAATATTGTTTTTTTACAAATATTGTTTATAAAAGAAGATTAAAATTGCCACTACTCCGTCTCATTTGTTCATCGCCTTCCTTTATACATATTATAACGGTTAAAAATAAAAAAAATATCTATAGAAGTAAAATATCATCATGTCGTCAAAAGGAATCATTTACAAGCACAAATTAAAAAATAACAAAATTAGTGTATATCATATATATGATTCTAAATTAATCAATTTATAAACACCTAAATAAGTATCATAGTGTATTGATGCAACTATTTTTTTCTATTAAGAAAAATGAAAAAGATGATATGAATTGTATTCTTCTAAAAAGCCTAATTTTATCAGTCGTTTTGATTAAGTTGTAGAAGTTGAAGACCCAGTAATCTGTATAAGAGGGATAAAACAAATCAAGCTCTCAGATTATAAAAGAAGGACATGATTTGAGTATTCGTGGCACTGTATTTGTGTGTAAAATCGCAATTTTTTACTTCAGCATCTTAAAAAAAGTGAAATTATACACTTACTGAGATATAGGACGATAAAATGTGTGTTTAAGCATATTTAATATTGATAGGAATTGATAATATCTGAGACTATCTGAAAATCTTTGCCTAAATCATAAAGTTGTGTATGTTTTAAGGAATTTAATAGGTTTGATGTAACAGAAATGAATGATATCATAGGTTTCTGGTACATTTAGAGGCATCTATGCATAGAAATACGTAAAAATCGTGATAATATAAACAATTGAATTGCAAAATATTTTTTTCTAAAAAGTTATATGATTAAAGTAAATCAAAAAAAGTTTAATGAAATTTTTATTGAAATTTTAGAATATATTTTAAATAAAATAATTAAAATATACATATTTTTTGGTATTTTTTTGTAAATATTTATTAAAGGTAGCACTTTAAACTATGACAAATTATAGACACACTTCTCTAAAGATAGTATCTAAGCTTTTTTTTAAAAACTCTCATATATTTGTTCACACATCATCATAATTTCATATCAGATATTTTCATAATAATACCTATTATTTCATATAATAATCATCACTTCACCGCTTGTTAAAAGTAATTTCAAGTTTTTAGGGGTCTGAGGAATATTTACTTGACTTGATTTTTTAAATTCAAAAAAAATATTATGTCACGAGCGAAATTTTTCATAAATAACTAAAATCGCTTTAATTGATGTTGAATCCTGGTAAGTGTAACCACAATATAAATTATGAACCTCTGAACTAGAAGACAAAAATATTAAAAAACAATATAAATAGATTATTATTTATAAATAAATTTTAAAACTGTCATTAAGAATAAATACATAATTTTGTCTGCATGATAGAAGCTATTTGTAAATTTTTATTTTAAAAAATTTTATTGTCCAATTGTAGAATTTATTTTATTGACTTTCATATACAATTTTCAGTACTCTTACGGTTTTTGGTCCCAGGAAAAAGAGCTTAGAGAAATTTATAAACAAGATCTGTAATTTTATGCTGGTTATTAGTCTTGAACCAATTTTTTATGAATTGAAATTCATTACCGAAATTAGTAATTTACAAATCTCAAATATATTAAATATTTAGTTTAAAAAGTAATCAAAATTTTCTCGTATTTATAATGAGCAAAAAAATACGGATCTTTAGATTTTATACTTTTTCTTAAGATTTTTTTAGTCCTCTAAACCGTTGTAGTACCAGTTTTTGTCCTATTAGTCAATATTTATTCCTTATATCACCAAAAAATATTCGAACTTTATTATAAATTTGTTTAACTTTTAAAACTAATTAGCACATAAAATTTATTTATTAATAGAAAAACTATTTATAACGTTTATTTTTTTTATTATTCTTGGTCTTCTAGTTCCGTGGTTCTTAATTTATATGTGACGCTTACCAGGTTCAACTCAATTCGGGCTATTTCTAATTATTTATTAAAAATGTCGCGCGCTTCGCAGATGTCGCGCGCTGCGCGCGCAAATTAATATTGTTTTTAGAGTTTATTAATTTTGACAATAAAATAAAGTAAAAAATAGATGATATATCAAATTTTGTTCTAATAAACAATTCTGCTTTGAATTTTAAAAATTACTAAAAAGTTGTACATTTATGAAATTTGGTGCGTGAAATTTAATAAAACTATAATTAATTCGTCAATTTTAAGAATTTAATTTATTAAAAATATGTATAAAATTTTAAAATTATTTTTTTATAACTTTTTTTATTTTAAAAATTATTGGCACTTTAAAAAGGCCTGATAAAAATATACGCCTATAAGTAAAACCAACATTTACCAAGTATATAATTATAAGTGTTTGGTTTTATGGTAAAATTTTGTAAAATATTTCACTTATACTTCTAAGATATAATCATGTTTCACTTTACAATATTTTTTTATTTTTAAAATATGCTTTATAAAGCAACAGTAAATGTAAAAGTAAAGGTTAGAATAAAAAAATAGTAATGATAATGTGACAGATATATGTATATATATAATTTTATATTATAAACACTTTTATTTAAATTATTTTTTCTAACACAAAACTTTTATATTATTTTGAAAATAAATGTTTTATTTAGAGATATTAAACCATTTTTTGGACTTTTAATATGTTAGTAATTTTTTGGATAAAAAAAATTTAATATTTATATATTACATGTTAACAACACCCATAGCTCCAATATGGAGAGTGTCTCCTACCATAGCCTTTAGAATTTGATTCTCATGGTCAGTTTAGGTCAATTCTAACCTACAAATAGACCCAGCAGTATATGCGATTTTCGTTTTATCAATGACTCAGCAACATACAGGTAATTAGAGGCTTTTATTCTTTTTTCCCATTTTTTGCAAATATGTGTATCCGAACTCTTCCCCACGGAGAAAGTTAAGCAAAATTGCAAAAAGAGGCTTATACTAAAAAATCACCAATAAACCCCTTTTCCCAATTATCAGAAAAAAATATATTTTATTTTTTAATAAATCTAATATACTCTTCAAACCACATTTTTCATTCCTTACAATCATGAACCTGAGTAGATGCCTTTCTTCCAACCCAATACTAAAACATCAAGGAGCCACATGTATTTTCAACGCTGCCCAATTACCTTCAATAGTGTTTGTGTGGACGCCGGTAAAAGGATCTACAAAGTGATGGCGATGGTTAACTGTAAAATGAATATAGCCATGTGCACTCAAAGAAGAATATCCCCTACATCCATCAGTATATACAATACTTCCTCGCTTTACATACCTCTCTATAAAAGGAAATCGATGTGGAGGCATCTCTTATTTTGACCTCTATCATGACTATTCTTCGATTAGAGCTTCTCTCTACAGTACCAAGTATCCAAACACCTTCGACGTATGACCCCTATTTTATTTACGGGTTTCCATCGTTGACTCATCAATCTCATAATTACACCCGGACCACATATTGGATTTATTTTTTCATAATATTTTTTTGATACTCTGGACACAAGTCTTTGAAGGTTAGACGAGATGATTTGCTTGGAGACATCTAACAACTCTACCATACCTCGATAATCAACACTGACCAACCAATATTGTATTAATTTAAGCTTAGTCAAAATACAAAGCTTGGAGGAGAAAAATGGAGTATCCTAAAAAATGGATATACTTCTCCCACAAATCAAATATCGGACCTCATCATCAGTTTCTCATTATTGGAAAGGTATTACTCACCTTGGCATCTATCACAACGCTTTCTTTGTAATAATTCAAGTAAGAATATATGAAAGATGTGAATTAAACCATTTTCATTTTATGTCATAAGGGGTATTTGTATTTTTTTTAGTATAAGCCACTTTTTGCAATTTTGCTTTACTTCACTCCATCCCCACATCTAGGAGTGTCTTTTATGCTTTATTTTCATATCAGACTAAGTTTTAATCTGCTATACCACATTAGAACAACTGTATATTACTACTATATTTCTGTAGTAATTCATAGATTAATGTCATCTCTATTTATTTATTATAGACTAACGTCAATATGATCCGAACCTAGATACTTAAATTTAACATTCAGAGTGTTAACCACTGAGCTATCTGATCCTATATAATAAAGTAATTAAAATATAAGAAAATCTAAATTTTATACTGATTAACCTTTGGAATATCCTGAGAAGAGAATTATTTGTGAAAGCAGATATTTTTGGTTCTACAACGACTAGCCACCCACTTTTTTTAGGAAATCGACATCCGTAAAAGAAAATTAAACGATTCTTATTTGAAATAGGCGCAAATCACGGGTTTATTGTAGATAAATATAGATTTTATTTACTAGTTAAATATAGAAGTTTTAAAAATTTTCCGCTTTCAGAAATCTTTGAAACTTATATATATAACTAGTAAATATAATTATTATCATATCTGAAATAAACTCATGATTTTACGCTTATTTCAAAGAAGAATAGTTTAATTTTCTTTTACGGATGGCGATTTCCTAATTATAGGGAGGTGGCTAAGTCGGGTCCTAAGTTAAATTTTTATAGAAAATAAAATTTTAAATAATACGATTTTTATCAGATAAAATCATTAATACTTCAATAAATACTGGCATTGCGTATTTCTGAAAGGGATAATTATGTTTAAATATCCTGAAGTGCATTTAATTTAATACAATAGCTTTGGTGTTTTTAATGTTACCAAATTGAATCAATTAGTTAAGTATTTCCCATAGGTATGGGGAATACAAAATAAAATTAATAAAAAAAAGTATACCTTTAACAAACCTCTGTTTGATTGTAACAGTGCCATTTATCGAAAGAACATAAGTTATTTTTTCTGTCTAAAGAATACAGTTAAATAATTTTTATTTTCTACAATATGTCATAATCAATAATAATTATTTATTCTTTAGTCATTTATACTCTAACCTCTAACCGTAATAACTGACATCAATCCCCGTTTTTCTCATAACTTTTTTAGTTTGGATCTCTCGCTAAATAAGATTTCTACATTTGCCATAGTCTGTACTAATTCTAAATATAGAAACATTAAAAATATATTTGCTCTAACATAAATGTGAATTTTTTGAAAAAAAATATCATTAAATTATAGTAATTTTTAAATTTACTGTAAAATGCAAATGAAAAAAATATAAATAATAATTTTTCAACAAGTGCATTGTATGATAATTTACACCAACTATATTGACAAGCTCTACCTATATTTCATTTTGTGTTATTTATATTTATGCGTAAAGCAAGTTTTTCTCACCAATTTAATACCCTTAAATTTTTTTTTCAAAATATATTGATTTAAAAAAAACAGAATTCTATATTTTTAATTTTTTATAATACATTAATTTATATTCAAAGGATAGTTTTTAATTTTAAAAATATAGAATAAAATATAATCATTTTTTGTGTTTAAATTCGAAATATATTTTTATTTTTCAAAATAAAATTTTTAATGATCAAAAATGTTTTTAATATGATTTTGTTCAAATTAAAATTTAAATTAATAAACAAAAACAAAAAACCATCGGATTTTATTATTTAAATTTAATAAATATAAACGTGCCATGAATAATAATCAATAAAAAATTATTATTAATTGAATTTATGAATAACTTAATATTAAATCAAAATATTTTTTTTTTGTTTCGGGAAAAAATTTAAAAAAATATAAAATTCAAAAAATGATTATTTATTTTATTAAAAAAATGAATTTTAATGATAATTTGAAAAAAAGAAATATAAATAAAATTAATTGTGCGTTTTAATCTCAATCAAACTTGCTATCGCTGTGAGATGATTTATATTTATCTTCCCATTTCCACTTTCAAGAATTAATTTACTTGATTTATTTTTTCAGATAATAAATGATCGACATTTTGAGTATATAAATTTTTCACGATATTAAAATTCATTTTTCTCTGTTCTCTCAATAATTCCGAACCTATTTCTTTTATTGAGTGTGGTCGATTCATATTTAATCCTCTATGCCAACCTTCTATTGCATTTGTTGTCGTTGGATCTAAATTTATAAGCCTTTTATTAACTGACCAAAAATCAATTGGAAATATATTGAATGAATTATTTTTTTCAAATGCAAAATTTTGAACCATGATAAAAAAAATATCAATTTTTTCATGATAATAATGATTTTTAAAATATAAATCATATTCATTAATCAAATCATCAACATCATTCTTATTAATAAAAGCAAGTGACAAAATTATTTTAACATATATTCTAAATTCATTTTCTTTTTTATAAATAATTGTCAAATGGAAATGTTGAATTTTCCGCTACAACAATTGTGAAAAATGAAAAAAAAAATTCCTCAACACGTGTTCAGGGAAAAACATCATTAATTGCACTTAAAGTAGCATTTTCAAAATCAATAATAATATTTTCAGGATAACTTTGTAATTTAGATTTTAAAAATTTAAAGCTTTGCTATATGAGTTTTGGGATTTATTTTTCATAATTAAATATGCTAAAGGAAATGATCTGTAATTTATTATCGCCATAATCGTGTAAATCTGATATAATCCGGAAGGTGAACTTCTAAATGTTCTATCACATATCCATGTTTTATTGTAAGATAAATGGATTATATTTGAAAACGTGGATAAAACTATAACTCTATCTTTATCATCAATACCAGTATCGAACATGTAGAAATCTTCACCTTCGGCCTTTTTTATAATTTTAGAAATATCATCATTTAAATCTTTTATTTTATGCAATTTTCTCATACGAGAAGAAAAAATATTAAGGACTTATACTTAGACATGTAGAATATCGTTTCGGTGAAATATTTTCTAATATTCTATCCACGACGTCTCTTTTGGATTCTCTCATATTCAATGATCTCTTTTTTATTTTGTTGCGATGAAATAATGTTTCATTTTGCCGTAATTTGGAATATGAACATGAGATATTTGTTGTATAAGAGAGTATGTGGATGTTGTTTTTAACATCACACTACATTTTCTATCTGTACATCTCTACTGTTTTTCATAAATTTTTTCTCTTCTAAAGTGATAAGAAAAGCCTTTGGAAAGAATCATTTTCTTGTTTCGCTTTGTTATAATTATTTCAATATTTTAATCATCCATCATTAGGGGTATATTTTGGAGACGAAACTATGCCCAGCTATTTTTTTCGCGATTTTTTGGCGAGAAGCGTTATAGCACTTATCCTTACACCTAGTAGTGTCCTTTCTGCTTCGTTGTAATATTAGAACAAGTCTTAATTAGCTATAAATAAACTGGTTAACAGTATGTTATCTATTATTCTATAAATATTGACGCCCGATATCAATATCAATTTTTTATTAAAGATAGGACAGATAGGTTCGAACTAGATACTTGAATCTTAATTCAGGATTGTTAATCACTGAGCTATCTGGCCTCTGTTTTTTCAAAAAAGGCTTAAAAAATCGAACTTTATTTTATATTGTGGTCACTTGCGTGATAATTATATCCGCAAAATGCCTAACATAAATAAACTTTTGCCGAAATAATAAATTTCCTAAAAGATTTTTGGGTTTTGTTCGGAAAGGTGCCCACTTTTTCAAAAAAAAATTAAAGTAGACATCTTTCCGAACAAAAGCAAATTTTTAAAATTTTAAAAAATCAATTATCTTTCTATTAAAAAAATTATATGATTTTATAATTTTTTTTTAAAGGCGTTAAAAAAACTTTTTAATTTTAATATACAATGAAATATTAAGACGTTTTTTATATTTAAATAAAGAAATACGATAGCAATTCAAAAAATTGCAATTGTAAATAATCAGTAATGAGTAATAACCGTTTTTAGTCTAAAAATTACCAAAAAAATATCAGTTCTAAATACAAAAATATAAATTAATAAGTATTTTATTTTATAAATATTCTTCTTTTAAATATATCATTTATGCAATTAAGTGTCTTTTTTATGATTTTCATAAAGAAATAATTTATTCAACAAGGAAGCTATCACACAGAGAATTTTAAATAAAAAATAATGCAAATATTTTATAGAAGGTTATAGAAATTCGTAGAATCTAATGAAATTTGTTGTTTAAAAAAATAAAAAATTCGTAAAAACTAATATTTATGATGTAACACAAGATACTATATTGATATTATTTTTACAAATTTTCTAAAAAAAATTTGTCTAAAGAGCTGATAAAAAGTAATCAGGAACGTTGACAAATGTTATTGATGAAAAATTTATGCTCTATGTTAATAAAAGATTGCCGAATTTTTAATAGTATGTAGCAGATAATTTGCAAAATGAAAAATTGTAGATTATTAAGAAAGATTAGGAAGCGCTTAAAAGTAATCATATTACCAATATTGAGAGTTTATGGGAGATTTTTAAATTATAAATGCAATATCATCAAGTGCAGAAAGGTGAAAATATAATAATAGTTGGAATAATTCACATTTAGAAAAAAATTGATAATAAAATGATATCAATGATGTTTATGTTGCATTGATGCTTTTATGTGTATTTTTAATTAAATAATATTCAATTTTTTGACAAAAACTTTTTTGTTTATAATTTTCGCAATATTTTAAACCTTTAAAAGTATCTATACATGATTTTAAGATCTTATTTGCCATTCATTATTAATTTTAATTACTACTAAAAGACCTTTTTTAAAAAAAATTAAAACCATGATGGGTTCGGAATTAACTAATAATTAAATTTTTAAAAATTCATTCTAAGGTAGTAACCTTAGTGGTAGGCATCTTTCCGAACAAGACCCAAATTTTTTAAGTGAACATGTATTGTTGACCCTGAAGCTCGCAACATGCGCATCGCCAAACTTTTGTCTGGTAAATAATTTTTTAAAATATTTAATTAACATTTTATTAATTTTTTAAAGGAAAAGCTTGCTAATCATAAATTGAATTATGAGAAAAATATAAAAAAATAAAAAAAACTATTCTAAGTATAAAAATTAATTTTTATTTTAATCAAAATATTTATATTGTAAATTTTATTTTATGTTAAAAACATTATTATTGCTATGTTTTTAAAAATATTAGGAACCACAAGTTTTATTATTATTTGAAATAAAAAATTTATATATTTTAGAAAATATATATCAAGCCATTAATAATACAATTGTTAGATTAGTATTAAGTCTAAAATTGCGTAATTAAATAAATATAATACATATCCTCAGTTCTTGACGTGAATAATTGTTAATAATATTATACCGCCTTTTAATGTGGTGTTCTCGAATAGATGAACATTTCTCGCATAGATTAACGCGTCTCGCATGATAAATTGAAACAAAAAATCGAAAAATAAAGTGTAATTGAAAGTAAAATAGTTGTCGCGTTTTCATGTAGCGTTTACATGTCGCGTTTTCATGTCGCGTTTGCATTTCGCTTTTGCATGTCGCTTTTTCATGTCGCTTTTGCAATTCGCGTTTGAATTTCGCGTTTGCATGTCGCGTTTGCATTTCGCGTTTGCATGTCGCGTTTGCATGTCGCGCGTTTCGAGCGACAATTATTTTGATTTATAATCATTTATGAGATTTTTTAATTTAGATTTAATTTTTTTATTGATGTATAATAAGGAAAAGATTTATAAATGAGTTCAAATTAAAATAATAAATGAATTTAAATATATAATATGAATAAATTAAATATGGATCAGATAAATTAACATCAATCAATTAGTAAAATAAAAAATGTAGGAATTAAAAAAATTCTCAAATCAAAAAAATAATGAAAAATTGAGCGATACTTGCAAACAGTGGCCCCCTTATTAAAATATAGTAAATTAGGATATTGGGCCACCATAATATCACTCGGTGTAATTGTAAAATATTGTAGACATAAAATTAAATAAAATTTTAGCTTATTTAAATTTAGATTTTTATGTTATATATTGTATATAATGTTGAAAAAATATTGAAAATATTATTAAATCTTAACAATAATGAATTTATTGTTTAAAAATCAGTTTAAGAATCTCCAGAAATAAATTATCGACGGACTGTTTGTTTGAATAGTTAATATATTTCTTTCTAAACTCAAATTCATTCAAAAAGGCATTAATATTAGGTTTCATAACTCCATGTCTAGAGCTAATAGTTAGTTTAAGATGTGACCATAAATTTTCAATTGAATTTGTATGATTACCATCAATATTAGTAAAACCTTTTGTATGATTAACTATTAAATGGTCCATTTTCACTTTTTTGGCTGCGCCTACATATGAAGGGTATCCGTCAGTAATCAAAATGCTTCTGGGTGCTATCTTTCTTGAATAACATCTACTAATGTTTCTATTTGTCGATTAGGTACTATCTCAAGGAAAAAATTTAAATTATTGTTTTCTTCAATTCCGCCAAATAGCCAAGTAGTTTCCCGACTTTGATCATCAATAGATGTTAGAATCTTATTTTACCAAGCCGGGAAATTACCGATTCATCGAGCTGCATTCGAACACCCGGTCCTCCTATTCGACGGAAACGATCATCAATATATTTTTAGAAAATATTGTTAATTTTAGACTTACATCTTATATAAGTCGATTCAGAAATGCAAGTACTTAATGTAAACGTATATTTCCTTTCATTTAGCAAATACATAAAAACTAAATATAGGAATTCATTTAGGAGTAATTTAGAGCCTTTACAAACATCAGGAAAAATAGAACATTTTTTACGGCATTTTTTTACATTACATCTTTAATATATTTGTTTCCTTATACCAACATAAATTTTAAATTCCATAGTTTTAACACCATGGCATCTTATGTCAATACATTGCTTTTTGTTGCATATAATTCACATATCTATTGAAAACTTAGCGCCTCTTTTCCTGAAATAAATAAAGCCGAATTATATTCGATAAACATGGGTAAAACTTATTATTCATATAAAATATTTAAAAAAAAATAAAAAATGCTTTCCTTGCGAATAAAATGCTTTCCTTGAGAATAGTGGCTCCCTTAAAGGGGGCCGCTATTCGCAAGGAGAGCTAATGTTTTGTATATCAATTCTAAATTTAATTATTATAATAAACCACTCAAAATGCATGTGTCGCATAATTATATAACACTATATCCTACACCGTGAAAGAACCTAAGTGCCCATCTCGCTCTAACATATTGTAAATTATACACGACACTTCTTATTCACTTTGATTCTGTTTTCGTAGTTCTTATACAAAATTTAGTGCATATTGTCTATTTTTAATGAGGAAAAAATTAATGCGTCTGTATATCCTTACATAGTATATCATTTGCGATATTATAATTTATAAATGATGACTCTCAAAAGCAATCGCTAATCACTGTGATATTATCTATATGAAGATGTGAATATAAAGAATTCGGGGATCTAATCGGTTTTTTACCCCTATAGGAGAAAAAAACCGCTCTCATTTGATTAATATAAAACTTGAATATATACTCTGAAAACATAGTTCTAGATCAATATCAATAGAGTTTATAAAATATCGATGATTTCTGCGTGAAATCATTCATATAAATTGTTGCAATGAATTGATGGCAATGATATTATAAAAAGAATCGATGTTACAGCCTAGCGTTGTTATCTATAATCTCTCCGAATTTTTATAATATGTTTTAATTCTAAATAATAGCTTCTTTTAAGACTTTAAAATTACACTAGGAGAATATGTTATGATTTATTATATTTCTATTACTTATTTTAGTTAATTAATTTTTTAAAAAGGATTTAAGCAAGAAGTTTGTAATCGCTCCACGAGAACTCGCCTCAGGTGAGTGCTCGTATACTCACCGAAAACGCAGCGCGAGAATCGCCATCATTTTTTTTATAAAAAATTATAGCAGTTCTTTAGTTTAAACAAGAATATTCAAGCCTAACCTTCCATAGCCACTATCTCTTGATATTATTTAAAATTACCAAATATGGAAATGCAGAAGTATAAAAAAATTGTATATTGTTTTACATATTTTAGAAATCAGTTTTTCATATAAGATTCTTATAAAGTTTATATAAAAACAGAGTTCTACAATGTGTATATAAAACAATAAAAAAATTTTTTATTATACTTTTGCATTTTCATATTTGGTAATTATAAAAAATACCTAGATATAGTGTCTAGGGAAGGTTAAAATCGAATGCTCTTGTTAAAACTAAAATTTTGCTATAATTTTTTATTAAAAAAAATCGTGGCGAGTTCTCGCGCTGCGCTCGAGGCGAGTTCTCGTGCTACCGTTTGTAATAAAAAAAGACTTTATTTAAAATATTTAACAAATTATAGGCTTTTAAAATCTGGCAAATCCGTCACTACTAAAATAATAGAGTTATTATGGAACAGACTTATGTTAATTTTAAAACCATAAGGTATGTGGCAATTGTCTCTACAAATTAATCAAAATTAATGGATGTGGAAAAAAAATCTTTAAATGATGACTTTATTTATTCATCAAATTATATCTGATTTCTTATTTTAATATTTTATAAATAGGGGAAAAAACCCGACAGTTTTAATAATAGGGAAAAAAAACCGATTAGATCCGAATTCGGAAGTAAATGCTACGAAATTTGGTACTAACCCGCTTTAGGGCCGCTGAGAAATTTAAGATGGCAAGAAACCGAAATAACAAATGATGTACCAAATATTCTGCTATTGAATAATTCCGGATTAGTTTTTTAAAATTATCCAAATATTTATACTTTTTCCTAATTTGGCTTTGCAAAATTAGGAAAAAGTATAAATATTTGTCTAAT